>VYXF01012216.1:533450-549055 GCA_013397295.1 Polioptila caerulea
AAGCAGATTCTTTATTTTTCCTGAAAAAAAAAAAAAGCCTCCGTAAGATTTGGATCATTTGCTTTTGAATTCACTTCATAGGTGAGATTTGCTTGGCTTAATTGGTTCTTGCAATGAATTCCCAGTAAAGCCCTCATGAACAAATTTTGTTTACCACCAAATTCTATGCATGAGTGTTGTGATTCTGTTACACTAATGAAATAAGAACCAAAGGCCAAATTCCCACCTGAACTAATAAAGAATCAGCTTCTCACCAGATCTTTTCCACTGGGGAGCCAATCCTTTAAAGGGGAGGTGAAATCTGAGGTCTTCATAAAATTTGTGGTCATTTAAAAATCTTGCATGTGCCAAGTTAAAGGTGTTAGCCCCAGTGTCCTGGTGAAATTCCAAATTAAATATTTATGTTCTGTGTGCCTGAGATCTCTGTCTAATTTCATTTAAATATTATTTCTTTCCCTGGTTGCACCATTCCAGTATAGTTGCTGTATTTCACTAGTGCTTTCATGCTGCAGGATGGCAGTCTAACCTTTTGTGGACATACAGAATATGCAAGTGTATTTAAAGGAATTAAGACATTTCTGCCTCCTTTGACAAGTTCTTTGCATCCAGTCAAACAATTACATAAAGGAACAGAGAGGATTAAAAAGAGAGATGAGGTCTGTTATTATCTCTGATCCCTGTGATTGTTCAGCCTGGAACAGAGGTTTTGGGGAGACCTCATCGCAGCCTTCCACTACTTTAAGGGAGATTATGAAAAGGAGGAAGGGGAACATTTTTTATGGGCAAATAGTGACAGGATAAGGGACAATGCTTTTAAACTAAAAGAAAGTACGTTTAGATTAGCTGTTAGGAAAGAATTCTTTACTGTGAGGGTGGTGGGGCCCTGGCACAGGTTGTTTTGAGAAGCTGTGGATGCCCCATCCCTGGAAGTGTTCAGGGCCAGGTTGGATGGGGCCCTGAGCCACCTGGACTGGTGGAAGGTGTCCCTGCCCGTGGCAGGGTTGGAATAACATGATCTGTAATGCCCCTTCCAACCTAAACCATTCGAAGATTATATTTTCATGGAGGCGCAACTCCCTGTGTGGATTCCCTGGAAATACTACCACCAGCATGGACAGTGACAGCAGGACAGAACCACTTATCGAGATCTCTTGGGAGAAAAATGTAAGATTTGGGCTACGTCTAAGCTATCTGACAGGAATTAGCATCTCCATGAAACATGGGATTTTTCCCACATCCCACCAGAGAGTGCCCAGTGGCAGATTTTCCCAGGTGCAGAGACTGTACAGGTTGGTAGGTACAGGAGAGAATGCAGCACGCTGTGTTTCCAGTGATATGTGGGATCTGTTGAAGGGGTCTGTTTAAGCTCCAGTGGATGCACATTTCTGCCACTCGTGTGTTTGGAGGCTTCTGGATCAAAGGCTGGAGCTTGCAGCTGCACTGCAGGCTGTGAGCATCCAGGGCTGGGAGAGAGTGGGTTCACATCCTCATCCCAACCCCAGCAGTGCTTCTTGGGAATGACACGGCATGGGTTACTTAGATACCTACCTTTGGGTTTACCATCTTTAAACTAAATGTAATAAATATGATAATCGTTTGTTTTTTTGTTTTTTTTTTCACCTTCTCATTTCAAACTTTGAGGTAGTTCATATATAAAACTCTAGTATGAAAACCAGTATGTGCAAGACCTCCTATGCCCAAGAATAAGGATTTTCATTTGTGGCTGCACTTGGGAATTTCTAAGTAGTTATGGTAACATATATATGTGTACATTGTTTAGGAATCACACCTCTAAGCTAACCAGGGGGAATTCTGGCTTGCTTTATCTTTTCAAAGCGCTTCTCTAAACAGCCTGGACCATTCCCTCCTGGCTTTATATGGGGAAATGCTTCCCCTGGCCCCAAACACCCCAGGCATGGAACATAAACGAACTTCCTAAGCAGAGATGTATGGGAGGATGATCAGAGCAAAGAAGGATGGAGGCAATTAATATATGTTTGCTCAAAACAATTCTCAATTTCCCCACTTTTTCTAGAGGCCACATAGAAGCAGACAGTAAAAAGCTTTACTAAATCGTTACCTCCTTAGATTTTTGTTGTACTGAACAAAATCTGCCAAAATACCGACAAGGAAATAAATGTATTAACTTCAGATTTATACCAGTTTAACAATGAGGAAAATTTTAATTCTGCTTTCACAATTCAGTTATCATAGCAGGAAGGTCAATAGCAAATATAGATATTCATTTTATAAAAATACTATAGGTGTTCTCATAGTAAGATAATTACTATGGATCAATTATTATTCAATTATTCATTAGGACCAATTATTCATTAGGACCAATGTTTCCCTTGAATGTAGTAACAGTGCTGGCTCATTTTGGCTCAATCTAAAACAGAACACAATGACAGAAAGAAAAATAATACTTGTTAAACTGAAAAAAACAGTTGATAATTGTACAATAAATGTCTGGAATACGGACTTTTATTATTTTGAATAAATATATATGAACCTGGAAAATAATCTCAATAAATTAATCATTTTGAATATGAGGAGACTTCAGAAAGGGTTAAGATGACAGTGTGCAGGAATACAATTAATTCCTGAAGACAATATAAATATTGCAATTTTGTATTTCTCTGTATTTAATAAGTAATTTTTTGAAACTATCCAGCTTAGAAACAGAGTCTGTGGAATACTAATAGGCTATTGTTTATACTGTCTTGCAAATAACAGTATGAGAGTAAGAAAGACAAAGACCTCAGCCCTTTCTATCTCCTGCTCTGAATTTCTGAACATGCTGATGTGGCTCCTCTGCAGCACAGAGCAACGTGATCTCAGTGGCCTAGAAACAGCCCAAGATCAGGGAATGAAGGGAAGGAGGGATGTAGGATCTAAAAATGAAAAACACCTAAAATGAAAAAAAAAAAAAGAGAAAAGTCCCCTTTCAGAAAAAATATATAATTTTTTTTCAGTGAAATAAAATTTTGTCTTGAAATTGCAATAATTACTTTCTCTTCACTGACAATTACATGCAATGTTTGTAAGGTATACAGCTGAAACATGGTACAGGCCCTACCACACTAAGTAGCAAAAGATTCTTTGGAGGAGTGTTACTGAATGTAATTTGTGGAGTAGTGCCAGGAAATGTGCTGTGGAAACTTTAAAATGGGGCCTTTTCCCTTCATGTGTTATTTCCGCTCCCTAGAAGAGCACAACTCATAGTAATTCTAAAAAGGGCAACAGGGATAATTGGGTTCCTGCTGCTACACGTGTTTATCAGTGAGCTACTGCCAGATGTAGGACATATGCTACAAATGGTCTCCTTATCCCCAAAAGAAAAAAAAAAACAAAACACCCAAACCAAACCCCCACAGCTTTCCCCATCTCTGTGCAGACATAGAGCACTGGGAGTAAAGCCAGGAAGGTTTTTTTAGCTTTGATACCCCTACCTCCTAAATTAATGCTTTTAGTCAACTGATGGTTACAGATGAGGGATTGTTTTAATTTTGAACATGGAATAAAAATCCAAAGCTTTTCATGGGAAATTTAGAGACTGTGTGTGGTTTTAGATGTATATAGAAGTTTATACAGCTCATGATTTGTATGTGGCTAGTGAGGCTTGGATTATGGCTCAAATTTCAGCATTGGGTATTTTTTTACACTGGGAGGTGTTGTTTGACTGGATGCTTTTGCTCAACATGTGAAAATCAAAGCTTACTTTTGACTTTGCTCAAAATGAAAACAGTCGCAAAGAGACCCATAGAATCATGTTTAATTCAGATTGTTTTGGGTAAAGAAGTTCAGCAGACTCAAAGGAGAAAGAAAAGGCTCTTCTGATTTTGTTTTTTTATTAATGGTGAAAATTTAAAATTAATCTAAGCTTTCAATTATTAAAAATTAGTGAAATGCATTAATTTCTTTAAAACATACATTTAGAAACTACTGTCTTCTAAGAAACTCATTGAGTTGGAACACAGAATCTCTATCTGCCAGTCCAGGGACTCTACAAAAGTTATTTAATCTCACCATGAGCCTTTCTTCTTCATCTGCAGAAGCAAAAATCCTGTTGTGCTGTGAAACTAGTGAAGTAGTCCAACATTATTAAAAGACTTTTGCAACAGATACAAAACACGTGGTGGGAAATAGGAAACTCTCAGATTCATGTATGTGGACTAGCACGAGACACCCACTAGGTTTTCTTCCTGTTAACAGACTGTAGACAGTACTCAACTATCACCTAAAAAAAACCCCAAACAGTGGATAATACGATTTTTTTTCAGTACAGGTCTCTGAACAGCCTCAGGGATGATGCTAAACTTTTGTAGAAAGAAAAATTGCATTCCAGGCATAGAAATGCTTGCAGCCTGTGGACTGATATGTAGGGAAAAGCTGAGGCAGAAGTAGTCAGTGGTAATTAGCAAGGGAGGAATTAGTGTTTGGAAAAAAGATATGAACAGCCAGGAAGAAATATAAGTTGGAAAGTAATGCTGTAATAAAATGGAGTCATTGGAAGTTGGCAGGAGGTACTGGGAGATAGACCCTGCATAGCTCGAGGGCAATGGGATAATGCAACAAGAAATGCTCCTTCATTTTTTTGTTTTATTATCATTTGCCTCTAGATGACATTCTGAATAGATGGTTTGTGATTCAAGTGCACTGAAATATTATTTTTTTTAACACAAGTGCTAGACAAAATAATGTTTTGTAAAATGTCAAGCAATTTTTAAATGGCACGTACTGCGCAGACACAATTTACCTCTCAAAATGCATAAAACTTGCAAATATAGATTTCTGCATTGAGAGGGCAATTAGGTGTTCTTTAAAGACCAAATGAAGCTTATTTATAGAATCATGGAATTATAGAGGAATTTGTGTTGGAAGGGATGTTTTAAATGCTGTCTAGTCCAAGCCCCCTGCATGAAGCCGGGACACCTTCAACTACATCAGAGCTGTCCAACCCGACCTTGAATGTTACTCAGAATGGGACATCCATTACCTTTCTGGCCAACCCATTCCAGTGTGTCACAACCCTCATCATAAAAAATTTCTTCCTTATTTCCAATCTAAATGTGCCATCTTTAATTTAAAACCATTATCTACTGTCCTTTTGCAGCAGACCCTACCTTGAAAAGTTTGAACCCATCTTTCTTATAGACCCATTTATTTGAAAGGCTTCAACAAGGCCACCCCAGAGCCTTCTCTTCTCTTCTCTTCTCTTCTCTTCTCTTCTCTTCTCTTCTCTTCTCTTCTCTTCTCTTCTCTTCTCTTCTCTTCTCTTCTCTTCTCTTCTCTTCTCTTCTCTTCTCTTCTCTTCTCTTCTCTTCTCTTCTCTTCTCTTCTCTTCTCTTCTCTTCTCTTCTCTTCTCTTCTCTTCTCTTCTCTTCTCTTCTCTTCTCTTCTCTTCTCTTCTCTTCTCTTCTCTTCTCTTCTCTTCTCTTCTCTTCTCTTCTCTTCTCTCCTATGTGGTATCTGTACAATAAGGGTTTTATTTTCACTTTAAATTTTATATTTTAGAATCCTGTGTTTAAAGCAATACAAGAAGAATTTGTTGTCTACGTAAAGAATATCATGCCTCTGAGAGGAATGCAAATTTATCAATTGAAATTGAGAGATAGGAGATTTAAAACCCAAAAAGAAAAATTTTCCTGTGAAAACCTGTTTTGTTGATAAATGCATATCCATTTTTTTAACATTAGAAAGAGTCTAGGAAAAAATATTTTTAAAGCTCTGACATCATAACATCAATTTGACTACAAAAGAAAAATAATTTTAGCATCAGGAATGTTCCCCTGCACTTTTCCTTTGGCCAAGATGAATGACTACATGGAAACCTTGTCAACAGCTTGAACTGTGTCCAGAAACAAGTAGGAAGTGAGTGCTGCTCCTGGAAAAATTATATCCTGCAGGTAGCACCACTCACCAAGGAGAAAAAATGCACCTGGCACAAAGTAATGTCTTTTTTTTCTTTTGGGCAAATGAAGTGCTCAATGAATATCCTGGATTTTTATTGGTAATTCAGCACATGATTTCTGGCAGTTGATTGAAAATCAAGAGGAGTGGGGGATGTTTATGCCTCAGAAAACCCATCCTGGAGCCTTCTAGGTTTTCAGAAACATGACATGAAATCATATTGCCATAATGTTAAGATAAAATAGCAGAGGTATGTTACAGAAATGGTTCAGATAAAACTACTGGCCACAATCTGTTGTTATGCTGCATTGGTAGCAGACTGTGTTGAGCTCAAGATTCCTCATCTTCATACTTATTTTGTCACTGTTTTGTCAGCATTGCTCACATTCAGATTCTTATGGCATATCCCCCGGGCTGTTTCTCTGGTGCCCTTTTCTGGAAAATGTATTCATTCATAGACAAGGCTCATTAGCTCTGTAAGACAAAAAATGCTGAGGCTCAGCAAGAGACCTGGGTGTAATCTTCATCTAAACTGGAAACTAAACTCAAACCTTGGATTTTTAGTCTGTTACTTGGAGGCCATTGAGGCCAATGACGCCATTCTCGTTGCTCCCCCAGGAAGATTAGATAAGACTCCTTCAAAAGAAAAGTAAATGCATGCTATGAGTCTGCTGAAGATAAGGCAAAATGTTCCACATTTAGGTAGACACTCTCTTTTGATCTATCCAGAATCTTTAGTAGTACATGAGTATAGAGGTATTTAGCAGCAACAAAATTCTTTAAAGACAGAACATGCCACCTTGAACAAGCACCCCAAAGTTTCAAGAGTCTTAGAAAAAGATTAGGTCAGGAAAACAACCCCAAATATAAAGACTGGTTTGTTTTTCACCAAGTGATGAATGGTCTGGGTCACTATGCATTAGTTACAAAGTCTCTCTGCTGGCTGGCATTAGAATTTGCTAATACTCCTCATCAGTGTATTTAGTACAATATGAATATTTTGCTATTTATTATCTGTACAGAACCAGAGACCACCTCAACACAAAACACCAAATTACCCTTTTGGATGGAAAAAAAAAAAAAAAGTTATATTTCTTGTGAGTTTAAATAAAACGTTTTTAGCAAAATATAAGTAGAAAATTCTCTTTGAAGTGACTTGTATTTTGACAATAAGACATATAATTTAATGCCAAGAAATACTGTTCAGATTTCTTCTTGGAACGTGTCATAATTTCTATATCCATGCTTTGAGTCTTAAAATAAATGAATAGGAAGAACATTTACAATTCTACATTTGAGTTAATTCTAGAGGAATGTTTTGATTTTAATCCCTTATGCTGTATTGATGACACTTTTTTGACTGCCCAGAAAGGACCATGCTACCTAAAATGCAGGATACTTGCTGGAAACCATTTTAGTTACCTCCTCTTTCTCCCTCTGAGCAGAAATTGCCAGATGAGCACTCTAATGAATTCTTATGTGTTTTGTAGTGTGAACTGCCATCAATTAGGAACTAGGCTGAGACCATCAAACTCATTTTAATTAGAACCTCTGATTGGATTCATGCCAAGATCCCAAAGGTAAAAAACTAGTACAGACATTCACCATCTTTTCCAAGTCAAAATTCGAATTCTAGTCAGCTCTCCTTCCTTACTTTAGCATTTGCTTTCTTGGTATATGTGCTTGTGTATGAGGTTAAATTTTATTTTCCTTGACAGGAAGTGGAGATATTCCTACATTGACTGGGCTGAGAGCATCCCATTATTCCATCCCTGTCATACACCATTCCATTTATACTGGCAGGCAGGAAAGTAATTTTATCTCTCACACTTTCATTCTATATATTTAATTTCTAATGAATTTCAGAGATGTTCCATTCCCAAGGCACATTGCACATTACCTTCCATTATAACTACAAGACACTATAATATTTAAAATAATAACAGAGAATAATAATAATACCTAATGTGCAATCATCAGGCGGATTCTTACAAAGTCTGACAATTGCATCCTGGTAATGGGAAGATCTAGCCTCTGGATGTTTCAGCTTGGAAAGATAATTTATTATTATTATTATTATTATTATTATTATTATTATTATTATTATTATTGTTATTATCATTATTTTAAACTTCACAATCTGTGATTTGAAATGCATGCAGTTAGCCATAAACAGTTATCTGAAAAGGAAAATTGTTTCCCATATGGCCAGGAAAACGTGCAAATGAGCTTTTCCTGACACTGGAAATATCTATGCATTGAGTACATTTGTATGTATAGAGAACTCCACACATAATGTTCTCCAGAATAGCCTTCGTATTGAATAGATTGGAGAGCAGTGAACCTTACAAACAGAATGATAGCTGAGGGATAGTTTTGGAGTTCATACACACAAAAAAATCTATAGGATCCTATGTAAATAGCTGGAGGCTGGAGGAATTAGACAGAGAAAAATTATGTCTGCTCAGGGAATAGACAGTTCAGACCGTGTTGTTGACCCGTTAAGTCACCTATGACAGTACTGAGACAGAAGCCAGGGGACTTCAGTTCAATCCTCAATTAGGTCATCCAATCAAAATGTGTTTAGGAACATAACTAACCAGATGAGTTCCAGGATGTCTCAACTCCTGCCCTTTCTGTGTCCCACAACTAAATTTCAGTCAACTACATCAGGAATGAAATAAAGATGAGACCACTGCTGCTCCAACAGCTTGTGGTTGCACTAAAACATCACTTAGGTATAAATATATGCTCCTGTTGAAGTCATGTTTCAAGTCTTTGTTGAGACTTAAACTTATTTGCAACACAATAAGTATAAAGAGTTATTGAAACATTGTTAGACACATTACTCCTTTATCCATGGCTTAACTTTTTGGTTTGATTTTTAGGACAGAATCCAATTTAAGAAGCATTTTAGGGAGGTGCTTCCAAAGTTAGATATCATTACATGGGCAAGTCAAATCCCCAAAACCAAGAATTAAGAGTTCTCAATGACATTTCAAGGAGATTTGTGGGGTTTAGTCACTCTAAAAACATTTCAGGATCACTAACCATCATTACACATTTCAGAAACAATTTGAAAATCTTAAGTCAATTCTGTCTTGTGAAAAAGCTGATATATGGACAAGCAATTTTTTGTACATTACATGCACATTCTGATAACCTTGTAGGTCCAGGTTCTTAAAAAAAATAATAATTTTAAAGGATCAAAATGTTCAGTGCTAAAATGAAGATGGGAAACCTTTAATTTCATCACTCTTTTTTGAGGTTATGTTCAGAAATAAGCTAAAAAATGAGCATTTTTGTTTCCTGAAGTGTTTCCAGTTATTGCCATCTTAATCCCGATGGATGAGTTCCTTTTCTAGGGTAGGATTTCTTTTAACCTTTGTGTTAACTTAACTTGAAGTATATTGTGATGGCTGTTTTTTGAAAATCACTTCCCATGCAGTTTTTGCGATTTAAAATAATGTCAATTGTTTCATTTCCTTGTGGGTTTCTTATATTATGATCGTAATTTTTGATCATCACAGGAAAGCAAATAACAACTCAAACGGGCACTGAGTCATTGCAGATCCAAAAGTTTATAACTTCCTTCACTCAACTAACTCCATATTCTTCCTGAATCAAACGTTCTATGCCCTTCCTCTTTTTTTTTCAATTAGTTTTATAATCATAGCAGGTTTTGATTATAGTAAAACAGGTAAAGTTCTCATGACACCAGGCCATGTCTGGTCATAAACATACGATAGGAGGTGAGAAATAAGAGACCTGAGGGACTGTGGTTCTCACTCAGGATTAGACATCCGTTATATGTCGGATTTGCAGGGCAGAACCACTAACTGGAAGATTCATCATCCACCTCCTATCTATACTAAATTTTACTGATTTTTCTGGACAAAATTTTAGAGCAGTGCTGAGCAAAAAACTTACAGGCAAAGCAATTCTTCTCTGGAGAGCGCATCCTCTTAGTGTTCCAGCCTTTATTTAGCAAAAGCATTTTTCTCCACTCCAGCTTGTGAATCTTTAACTGAGTCAAGGAAATAATGTGATGTTCAGCAGACTCCAGTCAACTAAGATTACATTCTTTGTACTATGAGAGTAAGGGGAAAAAACCACATTTGTTGAGACCAAAGGGCGCACAGAGGCAGCCCTGGAGTAATTCAAACATAAACAGGAAAGAAACTTGATAGAAAAGCCTGGCACTGGTCCATGTCAAGGCTAATTACTGCCACTTTGTTCATGCAAAGTTCTGAATTAATAAGGTAGAAGAAAAAGGGAATAGAGAGTGTGCACATCTCTTCAAGGGTACGGCTTCATCCTCACAATTCTTTGCTTGCTCTTGAATTGAGAAGAAGACATAAGAGCTGTTCCACAAAAAGATATGCTGGTTGAAACACACTGTCAGAAAGAAAAAAANAAACCAAAACTATTCTGATTTTGTTGACATTAGAATCAAGCTTGTTAGGTAGGATTTAACAGTTATTGTGGCCTTATATTTCATTAGTCAGAAACAGGGGCAAGTTTATTTTATAGTGGGTCAATTTATCTGTCAAAGCATTATGTCACTAAGAAGTCAATGTGTTTTCTCCTACAAATATCAGTAATTGTAAAGTGCATTTTCTTTGTTTAGCATTCAAACATGTTGAATGCTGTAATTATTTCAGTAAAATGGCAGCTGTAGGATTTAAATGGATAAGGCAAAATATGTTCAATTTTTTAAATATAAACATGGATATAAAACAATTTTCCTTTTCAGAAACTTTGGCAAGGCCACAAAAATTCTGCTGCAAAGGATAGGTCCCTAGCCTTGGAAATAATCCTTCTGGAGACAGTAGACTACCTACCTGGGTGATGAATTCTAGGAGTGAAGGGAGAATTTTTTCAATGGAAGGTTTTTCCAGAAATGCAAGTCTATAATTTCCATTTGATGCATTAGAGGACATTGCCACTGGAGAGAAAAGCAATCAAACTGGGTTGAGCAAATGGCCATACTCTGAGATTTTCACAAAATCTTCACAAAATGGAAAACTGTATTAAACAGCTTTCTCCTGAGTGTAGTCCAAAAGAAGCTGTTCCTATTAAGGCTATTCCTGTAATACTCTAAAACAGCTGGATGTCTGTGTGTGCAAACACAGACATTATCTCTGAAAAGAAAAGAACAGTCCTGAGAGCTGACAGACCATTGATAACCATTATCTGTTTAATTTTTCCTTGAACTTAAGGCTGAACGAGTAAGGGTTCATGTTTTCCACATACCCCTTTGATGTTTCATTGACTGCTTTTGTCAAGGAGAAATGTTTGAAAGCCAGGAACCAGAGAGATGCAATAACCTTGCATAATGTGTGTGATATCACTTTCTGCTATTTGTAGGTAAAACTATGCATTGTTTACTAATGGCTTGAGATAGCCGTGAGATGATTTTATGTGTGCAGCCTCACACACCCTACGTGTCTGGTGAGTGCCAAGCATGCAGTGTTCTCAGAGTTCAAAAATATCTGTATCTTGGATTTGTTGCTCAAGTGACATCATTCAAGCCATTTTAGCACATTTTATGTAGGCAATATGAATACCACATTTTAAATTTGCCCAGGCCTTCTTGCCATTTTTATGTTGAGAGCTGGAAAGTACTCGCAATTAGATCCTTTAGTTTCAGTCCTGCTTACTCTTCTGCATGCATGGAAAATGTGGTTACTCTACAAACTGTACTTTTTAGTGTGTGCACAAGTTTGTGTGCTCAAGGCCAAGAGCATTTGATACTTCCAGGCAGATTAAGAGCCATTCTAACAGCATAAATGCAGGACACAGTATGAAGGCAAAGACAAATCTACTGTTTCGCTGAAGGCCATTAAAAACTGTGATTTTTGGCAAACCTATCCATTACTGTGTTAAACTATAACAGAGATATGTTCAGAGGGGAAACAGTATCCCCTTTGTTGAGCAAGAGAAAAAAAAACCTGTTTCCAAGCTGCCCTTATAAATTCTCACTGAACCCTTTCAAGTAGCTTGCCAAGACATTAGGCAGTTTTAGGAGAACACTGGGGTGCAGATTAATTCTTAATAAATTGATTGATATCCCTACAAGTAAGCAAGCAATCTGTGTGCTCAAACGCCATTTGGGTCCTGTGTATCTGACAGCTTCTTGTATAAATTATGGTTTCATTCTTTAGAAGACCAGTGTGTCATCTGTATTAAAAGTCTTCAAGAGCTTACAGTTGTTTCACATTATGGCTTATTGTATTACACTTCTGATATATTCTTTCTATAAGTAATCTTCTGAGAGCCAGAGAAATAGGAGCCCTTCAGAGTCCAACGACAATGACTTTTCCATGTATCCGTTCTGCACT
The DNA here is from genome assembly GCA_013397295.1 of Polioptila caerulea. Taxonomy (NCBI): domain Eukaryota; kingdom Metazoa; phylum Chordata; class Aves; order Passeriformes; family Certhiidae; genus Polioptila; species Polioptila caerulea. The sequence continues at coordinate 545,708 of VYXF01012216.1, forward strand.
GTGCCGGTGGGGGAGCAGCTGGAAGAGACTCATGGAAGCTTCCTAGGCACCCAGGTTTCTTAACATTTTATTCAATTTTTAGTAGGTTTTGATTTTCACTTTGAAAAGAGAGCTGGGGAGACTGGTGACTCCTCAAAGACAGTAAAAATTCACCTCTCAACCATCATTAACTCCCAGAAACCAAAAACTCAGTTTCAGTTGGTCTGGTTGGGTCTGGGGGGTGGTGGTGTCCGACCAGCACTCCTAGAGTGACTGAAAATTATCAGACAGACTTAAAAAAAAACCCAAAACAACAAAACAAAAAACATGATGGAAAACAACTTCGGGGTAAAATTACACTACAGGTAAAAATGTATTATCATATACATTTCCAGTGGAAATGTGTGAAGAACCTGTATGTAAATTTCCATAGTGTTAATTTAATCCCTTTGAGAGTTGTCCATGTATGTGTTACAGATGTTTGATAAGGAACACTAGGAAAAATGATATTTCATTTGTTTCAGCCATGCTGAATAAGGAATAAGGGTATTTTTTAAAAGCAACTACAACATGAGAAGTCACTGAATTTTGACTGGGCGGGTGTTTGGGTTTTATAACCAATGTGATCTTTTTCCATTTTTCAACCTATAATTTTTCACACACGTGAAACAGGTAAATGATCAAATGAAAGCCTAAACTGCATCTATGCATATACACAATTAAAAATATAGCTGATTTCAAGGAAAATGTCCTGTAGGCACCATTAGAAGCAATATTAGAAAGTATTTTCTTAGCAAATGAAATTATCATACATTAAAAATGAGAATTGTTACACTTTGGGGGGGAGATGTGACCATGACTGGACACCAAGTGTCCACCAAAATTGTCCCGTTCTCAGCTGAACAGGGGAGAGAAAATACAATGAAAGGCTTGTGGGTGGAGGTAAGGACTGGTTGAGATCACTCACCTGTCACAGGTAAAACAGAGTTTACTTGGGGCAAATTTAATTTAATATATCACCAATCAAATCCCAGTAAGATAATGAGAAATAAACTAACTGTTAAAACCTTTCACCCACACCTTCCTTCTTTCCAAGCTCAACTTCACCCCCAGTTTTGTGCATGTATTGTCTCTCCTGCATCTTCCTCCTGTAGCTCTTGCTCCACCTACAAAAACTTTGCCATGAAATCTCAATAACCATTTTAATTTCTTTTACCATGTCTTTATATCATACAACTTCTATTCTTTAATTTTCGGTGAGTTAACCATTTTCATGGTTATTTTTCATCCTTTCACATTACTTTTTGAAGATTCTGGATACTATTGCACTTTCCAGTTTCCAAGGAAATGCCATTTGCTTAGGTTAACAGGTTGAAAATGAAGTTCCTGAAAAACATTTCTCAGATATTTGGGATGAGAAATTTCCAAGTGTTCTGTATTGTTTGAGTGTACACAGTTGAGGTGCACCCAGAATTTCTTCATTTAACTGAGAAGTTGATTTTGTTTCCAGGCAAAATCTCAAATTTTGTAATAAAGGAAAGGGATTGTGTCCAGGGATTAGCACCCACACAAGTGTGACTGAATTCACACTTGAGTTTTATTTTGCAGATTACCTGTCAGTACCATTATTCCAAGGGCTGGAATAATGGCAGTGGCAAAGCCAAGGCACCACATCTGTGTGTTAGCAGTAAGTCTCTGAAACCTGAGACTGTCTTAATCTACTCTAGCATCTAAAATAAGCCCCTTATCTCTTTGGAAGAAGTGAGCTTCTGAAAAGCATGATGCTAGAGTATTGAAAATAACTGACATGAGTGGGCAAGTAAGAACTGTTCTGAAGATGTTAAGCATGTTAAGTAAGATGTTAAGCATTTCCTTTACTAAAACAAGTCTTTGAAAATATCTTACAAGTAAGGTTTTGCAGAAAAGGCACTAATGTTCTTATATACTAACTCTTCACTGGATATCTTGAAATATTTCTTATTAATCTATCCTGTTAGATCTACTGATTTTGCTCTCAGATATTCTTAAATTACACTTTTTACTCTCTGACTGCCTCTTATTATTGTATATGTAGGCTTCTTCTGTTTTCTTTAGTTTTTAACCTTTCTGCAGATAAAAATCTGTTGTGGCACCCAGAAAATCATACCTCATCTATTCACACCCAGGCTTCTCATACACTACAAAAACTCTGTGCTGACATCTACCTCAAAACTACAAGGGCTGTGGCATCACATTGTTCTTTTCCAGCCTGTTAAAATGTACGCCTCCTGTGAAATATATCTTTCCTGTATAGAGAACCCAAATAGTTTATATATGAACAATTTTTTTTTCCATTTTCTTAATAGGACCCTATAATAAGGATGGGATACCATAGGGGCTATTTTATTGGCTTGTTAGAATGCAGTACAATGATCCCAACAGCTAAATCATTTTTATGGCACATTAACAGTATCATGACATCAGGAAACATATCTTTCAGCTTGAGGGACCTCTTTCCAAACCAAATGCATCCCACATGAACACTGAAAACAAATCATATCAGTCTATTCTACAGTGGAATAATAGAGGCCCTTTTGGCTCTTAAAAGTATTTGCTCAAATGAGCCTTTGCTTAGACTTGGGATTTCATTTTAAGATTTTGAAATACCTGAGGTTTTATCTAAGCTTTTTGTTACTCCTTTAACTTAAAAATGGTTGGTTGGCTGGTTAGTTTCATTTGGGTTTTTTGGGGTTTTTTTGGGGAGGGGTTTTGTGGGTTTGTTGTTGTTGTTTGGGGTTTTTTGTTGTTGGCTGTTTTTTATTTTTTGGGGTTTTTTTGTGGAATGCATTGGGTTATTTAATCACATATTGATGATTTACTCCAATACTGGAGTAAATTTTTACTATGTCTTGGTATCTGATATCACTGTGCAGAACGGGAAGATGAGAGAGCCAGGATGGTTTGGCCTTCCTGTATTTCAGAATATGTGTGGCACTCACTTAATCAGATCATTAGTATAGGGAAAAAGTATTGTACTAACTGTGTTTTGACTGTATCACAAATACTTTGTAACAAATATTTCTCAAGTAGGAAAGTGAGCATCTGATTCTAATGTCAGATTTGCAGGATGTTTCATTTCATCTTGGGAGAAGTTCTCTACTCACCATTTTTACACAGATTTATCTCTCAAAGAATGAGCCTTGCTCTATTTATCTCTCTTTTTTCTTTATCTGTATAATTTCTTCTATTGTCTGTAAATAACGATGGTTGCCCTCTATTTCAGAAATTTCAGAATCAAAACAGTAACTACTGAAACAGCAAACATTTGCAGCCTTCATTATTGCCTACAGCCTTCCTTTGATAGTCAGTCTCTGTCTCCAAATTAGCAAA
>VYXF01012216.1:552512-601948 GCA_013397295.1 Polioptila caerulea
AAAAAAAAAAAAAAAAGCTAGTGGCATTATGGAAGTAACTCTAGAAGACATGAACATGATATATAAGCCAATACCTGAAGGGAAGTATATATGAATTCTGTATGACTCATTACCTTATTATCCTACACAGACATATATGGCAAAGTGTATTTTTGCTGAGAAAAACACTAAGTTTGTATATTTTGGCAACTGACTCTTGACACAATTTTTAACAGGTTTTCATAGTAATATCTGGTTTGGCTTTTTTAAAATCTTAGTCACAGTCATAGAGCATTATTAATGGGTTTCTGTGAGTGTTTGTTGGGCATGGTTGTAAAACACTGAAAAAATAAAATATACACTGCCTGCCTGTAGGAGTAAGGGGTGTGCTTGTCCCATCCCATGGATGACCTCCCCTTCCCATGTAAATGCATTCACATCTTATATTTTTCTCTCTTCCTTTGAACAGCTTCTAGAAGCACAATGAATTCTGTGCTGTCAACCTTTTTAATTTACCAAGGACTGGGTTTTGCTCTTTGTACCTAACTGTGGGAATGAAGTGATTGGCACTTAATCATTCCTGGAGATGTTGTCCCCAAAGAGATACTCCTCTTGTACTGGCAGGAAATGGTTCACTCTATGTGCATCCTTCTTTTCAGAGACTCTGAGCATGCACAGCTCAGAAACATGGTGAGGAAAGCAGATTTATTTCTGTGCTCCATAGGTAGATCTGGTTGCTCACCTCCATAATCAGTCAGGAAGAGGGAGTGCATCTTGCAAGGGAACACAAATCTGATCCGGAACAAAAGAAGCTTCAGCAACATCCCATGTAAAATTTCAAGGGCTAAGGAAAGACTGAAAATAAGGGGTTAATTTTAAATTCCTACTGTAATCTGGGGTTCCTCAGAGGACTGATTTCTGTGCTCTTTGTGTGTTTCTCTGGTGTTAACTGCCCATCTGCTGGGAATATAACTGAGGTAAATATTTGGTTTCCTGTCAACTATAAGGTATCGATCAGGTAGTAATCAAATGTTGTTATCTGAGCCATCCTCCTGTACAGATTAACATGAGAGCCCCCTTCCCAGTGCCACTTGGCCTTCCCCACAGTCCTCAATATCCTTTGGAATGTTTTTACCCAGTTAGCCCTTGAGACCACAGACTGGACTCATGTCCAACAAGAAATCTTAATCTGAGTTTCTTTGTTTCATTATCAGACCTAAGACCAGAGAAATATTTTTGTTAGATGTTCTTACAGGTGCTCCTGGCATATTTAGCTACATTGTAAAGCAAAATAACCCTTCCAGAAAAAGAAGAATTTTAAGATTGCACTTATTGCAATGAAAACTTTATGGGCAGCAGTGAGTGGAAAAATTCATTGTCCCCTGATTTTCAAGGTAGTTTTTTCTTTTTCGTTGTAGGGGGTGGGTTTTTTGTTCTGTTTGGGTTTTTTGGTTTTTTGCTTGTTTTGTTTTTTAAAATATATTTTTAGAATTCAGCACAGAACCACAGCATAAGTCTTATCATCCAAGGCATTAAGTATGGAAAGAAGTAATTGATTGCTGGTTAGTTGTAGCTGTGACTTGTGTTTCTATTAGAATAATAACTTACAAAGTCTTACAGAAAGCAGCTATTTGGCACACTCCTAAAAAGCATTTGTGTAAGTTTGGTGTGTTTGCCTCATACATAATGCATACTCCTTAATCACCTGCATAGCCAAAGGATGGCACTTTAAATTGATGACTGTGATATATTCATACGTAGAACAAATTAGTTTAAGGACAGATGAAGAATAGATGTGCACTCTAGCCAGCATGAACTGTTACAATTATAGAGATTATTACAACCACAGTCTAATACCTTCCAGACATCAGAAATCATTAAGTGCCAGAGTTACATAGATCTACAAGCTAGTTTTATCTCAAAAATATTACTGCATTACAGCAGTTTCAGTTGTGCTACTATATTTGAGATTAGAATATTTCTACTAAAAATACTTATTTTCACAGGTTCCAAATTTAACCTTAGAAACATACGCAGGAAAGCAACATGATAAAAATATCCCCATGTGAAAAATAGAGGATTATAGGGTGGTAAATTTTGTCTTGGAGCATTTTGTTTCTAATACATAAGAGGAAGGTGTTGTTTTAAGTCAGTGGAAGTCAGGGTGAAACTGTTGACCAGAGCAAAGCAAACTTCAGAAAAGTGTGGGACTGAAAGGGGTTCACTTGCTTGAGGGCAACTTAGAAAGTAATGGATTTAGTCATATCTGTTATAAGAATCCATAAAATATTGCAAAACTCAAACTCACCTCAGGCTGCACTTAGGTTTAAAAGTGAGCATGAACCAGACCAGTACATCCTAATACCTGCAGGTTTGCATGTGTCCTCTATGCTGAATATGGGTAACTTTCACAACCTGAACTACTCCCAGAATCTACACAGAAAAAGTAACTAGAAAGCAAAATTTATTAGATATGAGATTTTTCCTGCTGAAAGCACTATGAAAGAATGACATGCCTACTTGTTAGATTCTTCTCTACTCTGAATCCTTCCATTTTCAGTTTCTTTGGTGCATAAATTCTTTTACTCACAAGGACTTTTCTTTTTATCTCCATGAGGTAAAAAAGGCATTTGCACATGTTAGGTACCCCAGAAAGTCATGGCAATAGTCAGGAAAAATGTTTGTACCCAAAAAAGGTCAGTTAAACTAATAGTTAATGGTGTTTCTGTTTGCTTTGTTTTGTGTTTTGTTGGTAATGTCATAAATCCAGTGGTTTTTGTCTTTCTAAATTACTATTTTTATATATGCAACTTCCTACATAACCGTACACATTATACATACATACATACATACATACATATATATATGTATGTATGTATATATATATCCTTTCCCCAACTCATACTTTCTTACTGACAAGAGGAAACATTTTTAAACTAAAAGAGAAGAGATGTTAGGGAGATATTATTTATTGTGAGGGTGGTGAGGCTCTGGAAAAAAATGCTCAGAGAAGCTGAGGATTCCCCATGCCTGGGAGTATTCAAAGCCAGACTGGATGGAGCAACCTGGTCTAGTAGGGACCTGGGTGTAGATTATTTTTAAGGTCTTTTTCAACCCAGACCATTTTATGATCCCCCTTAGGACAGGGATTGTATGGTGGCAATGTAGTGCAAAAGAACAGAATATTCATTTTTGGTTTAGTCAGGTTTTTTGCTTGCTGCTGTGTTTCTTGGGTATTTCTGGGCAACTGAATCTCAAGGAGAGAATGCTAACACAGTCCACCTACTGCCTTCACCCAGGGCTGGATGGCTACACATGTGATGCAAAATCCCACAATTTCTTCTTATCACATCTCTTTGTTCTTAGCATTAAATAGTGACACACAGAGAAATGCTCATGCAGGCAAGCAAGGAACAGAAAGGAGGTTCAGAAAGTGAAACAATTCCTATTATCCTGCCCTGGTAAAGTGTGAATCATCATCAGACTTCCATTAATAGGGAAAATCACCCTCCTCCACCCCTCACCAATCACTACCACGTGTTCTTTTATTAAGACATGAGAACTGACATTCTTTTCAAGAGAAAGAAATAGGTTAATGTGGTTTTTTTTCAGTAAGACAGCCCTTGGTATGTTTATGCACGTCACCAAAACGCTATGAATTTTCACTGTGGAAGTCTCTTGGTTAAAGTGAGGTTTATATCTGAATATTTTTGGTCAGAGCATCTGCTCTAGATCAGACAACATACAGAATGAAAAAAAAGTGAAACTAGAAGTAAGGAGGACAGCATTTTGAGGTTGGTCTGACAAGAAACAGGTATTTTCTGGATATTGGAGTCTAAATTCTAAGTTTTCCAAAAGAAATTGACCTAGGTAGTCAACAGCTAACTGCTGTGTGACTGCAATGGACATCAGCCTTGAAATTCGTCTGGAAATCTGAAAACAACAAAAATGTGCTCACACTGGAACTGATGTAATTCAAATTCAGATGGTGAAGGAAACAAAAATCTAACAGAGAGCAGAAATCATGACTTTTCTACTCCTACCATCTTTAGGCAACTCTTGCACACATTCTGCTTATAACAGGGTATACTGTTACTTAAACCCTCACAAAGAAAGCCACACTATTCAGGAATTATTAAATGGAAGACCATAAGCTCTGTAACTTAGATAAGCTGATGCATGAATCAATGTGAATTCAGAGGAAGGTTCGTTGGTTTATTTTGGTTTGGTTCAGTTTGGTTTGGGTTTGCTTTTTTTGTAAAAAAGGATTCCCACTGTAAAGAAAACATTTAGAGTTAAACCATGAGTGCTTGTTAAGATTCTTAAGACTTATTTTAAACTTTTCTATATAACTCCACAGTCTACTCTTGTAATTGTAGGTCTTTTGTATAGTCTGTATGTTTGTTTATGCATAAATTGATAAACCAATCCTCAAAAATATGAAAACATTGGGTGGAAGAGCAAATGGAAATTTGCAGAAAAAAGAGCCATGATAAGATTTCAACTACAATACACAGTACTTAATTCTCATATTCTAACTAAGGTCTGCACCCATGCCACACTTAAAGTATTTCTGGTTTTTCCTGAAGGAAGTTATTGTTTGCATCTACCATATATTTTGAAGTTTGTTGTAGGGATGCATTCTGGTAAATTAAGGGAAAGAATCTGAAGGTGTACACTGGTTAAGTCCCCAAGAAAAATGTCTCTTCCAGGTGCAAAGTAAATTCCACAGCAGTGGCCATGGCCAGCCACCTAAACTTCCTTGGTTACTGATACACAAGACTTATTTTTAAGTAGGTGCTGTTCATCCATGCAGGCCCTTGTGGTGGATTCCTTGGAGCATACGAAGGAGGGAGGCCCCAGGTGCGAGTTGGTGGCCAGAAAGGGTCTTATCTGCAAGATCCTTTTAGTGTAGGGCTGTAGCAGAGGTCATGTCTTCCTGCCTCCTACAACTGCATCTTACAAGTACAAGAACTGGTGATTTGGTTTTGGCATAGCAACTGGCAACTGAAGTAGATGTATCCCACTTACCTATTGACTGGTATACAAAAAGGACAGAAAATTCTTTCCTAGAGATGAAATTGGTTTTATTTCACCAACAGAACTACAGATTTGTCAGAAATTTTCTCTTGTTTTGTTTAATCTGTCTGTACAAAGACTGGAAGACCAAAGTAATGGTAAATTCTTTCACTGCTACTCTACACTAAAGAGCAAATCCTGTATCCAAACTATTCTCAACAGGGGCAGAAATTTAAATTTAAATAGTAAGCATGGCTTTAGGATGCTTTTTTTCCTCACTTTTTTTTTTTTTTTTTTTTTTTTTTTTACATATTCTGTCGATAACTTATTAATGCTATTTTCTGCTACTTAGTCACTAGGAAGTCAGTGAGGTCTGTGCTGCAAAGCTTCACTTTGCTGCCACAGGGTCCATATGCAGGGGATTCCACTGCACAATGTTGTAACCTCCTTATCTCGAGCTGACATTGCACACCACTCGTCTCTCTATGCGGCAGAAGCTTTATCAGCACCTCCAGCAAGAAGCCCCACTCTCTGCTTGGAAAACATCTGTGTTTACACTCAGAAATGCCAATCATTTTGTCCTTTTAATTCTCACTATTACGTGCTGCCGCGTTTGTCAGCAAGCAGCAAGCTTCCTGGCTTTACCAAAAACTTATATATTCTGAAAAAACAGGAGCATGGAACATTCCATAAAAGTGCAGCATGTAGGGTTGTTTTTTTTTAGAAAAACATACTAGTGTCTAAAAGGACTTTATGAAATTGTCAATATTCTTTTGATATTTAAGCGCCTTGTCACTTCAGAAAAGCTTAGGAAGGATACAGTAATAAACTATCCTGGAAGTTTTGAGATATGTGTCCTCAACTTCAATTTGGGGTTGGGACTCACTTGTGCAGTCAGAATGTACACCTTTACAGAATAAAATTTATTCATACCATTGCAGTGCCCAGCAGCACAGCATGCCAAAATATCCAGTAAGCCGAGCCCACTGGCTTAATCCCTGGGCCATCCACAATTCCAGTTTTATGTATAGTTTTCAGTCTGTGTTTAAGTTGCACACAAATCATGGTCAAATAATTCACTCAAGACCAAACACTGCAGGATCTGGTTTCACAGGCAGGAAAAGGCATTATGGAAAACCTAAGGAAACCATGGAATCCTTGTGCACAGGGTGTGCTGCTCACTGACATTAGCATGAAGCAGCCTTAGCAAGTGAAAGAATCTGACTATGCAGCTTCAGAAAACCACTTATTTTCTCCTTCAGTCATTTGCAAGCTCTCAAAGAAAGCAGAAAGTCTGTACTCTCATGCCTACCAAATCCAATATCTCTCATTCCTCTGGGTCAAGGTTACCCACTTCTGTCAGATGAAATATAAATTTTCTTTAAGACATTGACATTTGGGGGCTAGAAGGTCAAAAAAAGGATTGCTCCTTTGTTGTGGTCAGCTTGTTCTGTGTAAAGTATGCAATGTGACATGTTAAAGAACTCACTCATACTTACATTTAGCTCATTTCCAAGTCCTAGCTGCAAAGTGTACCCTCAATTTCCAGGTAGTAAGGATTTCTGTACCATATATCATATGCCATATAGCATAGTGCCATATATCAAACCAAAATGCTCTCTGTCAGCGATCACAAGGTTTTGTTACTCTGCTGAGTTCTTCAGCAAATGCAACTCAGTGTTCCTAAACCAGGACACTCACTATTTTAATCTGTGTGGTGGCAAACTGTTTTCCTCCTACGGTTTTTACCATTTTACAGGTCATTACTGGTTGACTAAAGTGGGTGCAATTTGCCTCCGCCAGCTGATGTTTAATAATAACTGTCAACCCCACCTAGATCGTGCATCAGTAATTTCTGAAAGCACATAACACACAACACACGTGTGGATTGACTACCTTACACTCTTCTGACGAGCCATTTAATTAACTGATAAAAATCAAAGAATGAGTGGATGGACCTTGAGAGGAAGCTAATTTGTGTGTTTATTGGGCATTCGATACTATGTTGGTCTCCTGTAATTGCAAAAGTTTTGTGCTGCACGTAGCTTGTTCCAAAGGTAAGGCTGGGAAATGCGTTCACTTCACCCTTTGCACCAGCTCTTCAGTGCCAAAGACCTGAAGGAGCGTGCACTGAATGTCAAAACACAGAAAAAGTGAGATGTGGTGGGGCTTTCCTGACCGTGAAACTGAGGGCAGCTGCTTTATTTGCAAACTGGTTTAATCTCCTTGCAAGCAAACTTTAAACGAGGAACTGCTGAGATTTATGGTTCCTTACAGGCCCCTAAGTGCTGCATGTAGTGGAAATGTTGGAGTGAAAACATGTCGTTCACTTCCCCTGGAGAAGAAGTATTTCATGGGGGTGGGTGAGAGAGCCAGGTCTGGATCATTGCTGATTTAATATGTGACCTGGACAAGTTATATAAGCCCACTGTTTCTGCTTTCTCAAGTGTAAAATAGGTAAAATATTTCAGCGCACCTTAATTGGTTGACTGTTTCCTATATACTGGATAAAAGGAGATTACTGCATGTTTAAGCATCACATTTCCCTTTTGTATTTTGTTTTAACCACGGCATGACAAGATTTTCTCTTTCTCTCTCTTACACTTAGCTAGCCTGTGTGCTTGACAGTTCTTTTTTCTCTTATTTTTCTCCTCCCGTTTTCCTCCCTCTGTGCCTTTGTTCTCCTTCTTTCCTATTTTATTCTGCTTCTCTGTCTTTCTTCCTGCTCTGTTTCACCATAATCATGACATGAATAATTTCTATTCAGGAGTCTCACTGAATGTTTGATACACTGAGGCACGTTTTTGCTGCTTGATGTGTGCATACTCTGTGGAGCATTAGTCCCTGTAGGCTGCCTTGGTTCATGGTTCTTATTCTCAAGTACTTTTGCCTCCTGCATGCAAATATTAAGGGTCTGCTGGAGTAAAACACACCCTGAGAAGCTCAGTTTTGCCATGATTCTGGTCTGGTGTGTCCCAAGGAATGTTGCTTTGCAAAAAAAAAAAACATTGTTGAGTCATAGCCAGTGACTTGAAGGGGCCTGAGAAGCAAATCTGTGACCCAACAATTGATTGGACCATCACTTTGTCAAGTATGGGAAAAACCCAGAGGCAATGGAAGGAAAAGAGGAAGAAAGGGAGTTGACAGACCAGAAAAGCAAGGAATAGGCTTGCAAGGCTGGGAGGCTTGCAAGGAATTTTCTTAGGTCAACCCTGAGCTGAGGGACAAAACTTTACAGCAATAGAGTAATTCAATCTGCATGTTTTAATTATAACTATAGAAATTATTTAAATGCAGGAAAATTTTGTTGCATGACAGTGAAAATATTTCCTCAGTGTGGACAACGTGAAATAGTACATAGCCAGCACATCTGGCTATAGCATCACAGTGGTACATTTGCTATTCCATGATATAGAAAATATAAAATATTTCAAGAGGGAAATGAAGGCAGTCTTGATACAGGTCATTATTGTCTTTTTTAGCTGTCTAGTCTATCTCTTATTATTCTCTGTTCTGTTAGCAGGTAAGTCACTCATTTCTCCTCAGACAGAGCTCACTGGTCTCCTTGGACATCACAAAACCAGATAAGTTTAGGATATTGGCTAACAGCAGGTCTTCACCACCACTGCCCTCCAGAAAACCAAGAGTTTTAGTGCATTGTCCTGGTTATGCATTGTCTTCTTTTTTGCTTTTGTTTTTGTTTGTTTGTTTGTTGTTTTGTTGGGTTGTTTTGTTTTGGTTTGTTGGGTTTTTTACAATTTGGAGGTCTGTAAAACTATAGCTGAGGCATCTGTTAAGAGTGGCCTGATTGGCAATTTAAGGATATCAGAAAGGCTATTAAAGGGGGTTTTCCACTGAATGAAATTGGAAAATGGTGATAGTTTTCTTTTCCATTGCATCTACCACAAAGAACAGTACGTAAAGGAAGCATCCATTGCATGCTGGCATACTCTAGCTCCACAAATCATATGTCCTGTGGAATTGTAATGCCAGGTTGTTACTCACTTTAATTTCTTCAGATTCATCTGTTGAATTCTGAATTCTGTGAGTTTAAGTCTCTGGCTAGTTACACATAGGAGAGTTATTTCCCCCCTGCCCCTCAGCTGATGCGGGTGCAGAAGGAAAGGGCTGGTCATTGGGTGCAGGTGTGAAGACAGCACAAGCTACAAGCTAAGAGCTGTGACAGGAGAGGAATCAGAGAGACAGACCTAGAGGAGCAAGGCAAGTAGGTTTGAATATGTATATTTAAGAGGCTTGCCTTTGTTCTGTTGGGGACTGCTTGAACATAAATGTTTTGCTGTCTAGTTGTTTTGGTTTTAAAACACTAGAATGTTTTGGCCTGACACAGCCAAACAAGAATATTCTTGGGTAGTTCTTCATTACCATGAAAAAATCAAACTAATCTTCTTTGCTTATAGTTCCAGCAGATTCTTTACATTTCTCTAGCTTTTCCACAGAGAAAATGAAAAACACATTTATAAGTGACCTTTAGTTTTTGCCATCTAGTCAAGCGTTCTTTGCACTGGCACAGTAATACCATTATCTTGACCTTTGTCTCCCTCATATAGTTTCTCTTTGTGCTTGTCAGTAGCCCTGGCTCAGATAGTAAGAAGGAGGAAAAAATGATAAAAAGAGAAAAACTACATTCTTATTCAAATTGTTAGGCCATGTAAGCTTCTGTTTGTTCCAGCTATGCTTGATTTTGTTCTGTTTATTTTTACCTTTTCAGCTGAAGTTTTCTATTTCTTTCCTATACTTTATTTTTTTATTCCTCACTCAAAGTCTATTTAACCAGGTATATATGTGTGGAGAGACAAAGTTTAGTAGAACTTTAATGTGAGATTTTTCTGGTCTGAGCCAGAGTTGTGGTTTGCCTTGATGTAAAACCTTCCCAAATACCATGCTGTTGCACTTCCATGTGCAAAACAGTTGTATTTCTTTGAAGTTAAAATAAAAGTGCTTCACTGTTTTCTCTGACTTCAACATAATCAGGCAGCAAGCATCTATGTCTAAATCCTATGTTTAACTTTCAATCTGACCTTGGATTAATCCCTTTACCTCACCATGCCTCTGTTTCTTTTCCTGCTCCAGATCAGCATGCAGGCAGTGCAGTGAGAGTTGGGGAGCTTGGTCTTAATTCTTTAATACAGCTGGAAAAAAATCCCACAAGACATAAACTAACAGATTTCAAGCCATGCTTTTGGCTACTTTCCAGTCTGAGAGAAGTGCGGAGCTACAGGACTAATATGGCTTGAAAATATCACTTGAAAGCCTTTGTCTCAATAGTGTTTTGACTGATGCATAACTTGCAGAAAGACATTCGGTTTCCATCTGAAAACATTGAGAGATTTACAGTGTGCCAGGTCTTTCTGTAATTTTGTCCTTTGTTCTGTGATTTATTTCCAAGCACATTGCATGCTGTTATAACACATAAATTTAATAAGAAATGTAATCTACTCTGTTTCCTTCCTTTCCTGATGTGTAGGAAAGAACTATGGAGGGTATACATTTGAGGACAAGTGGCAGGGCTTCACTCTGTTTCAGCTACAAGGACTCCTGAAACAGGGTTCATGTGCATACAGATAGATGGTTTCCTGTTGTTTGTTTTTCAGTCTAATCAAGCTGATTGGGATGAATGGTAATGGTGATGTCTTTAGCACATACCAGAAATTTTCTTTGCTTGTGAGCTGGAAAACATTTGCAGTTTGCAGCAGCGAGAGCAGTTGACTGAAGATGGGATATTTGATCATTACCCTCGTAATGGAGTCGCTGTTTTTCCACATATGTGTCTGCTTATGAGCTTAGAAATTAAGAGCATGTTTCATCCATTGATCTGAAAAAGCTCTTGGTAAAAAGGGTTCCCATCGAGCAAATGATGAAATGGATGAGCAGAGGGAAACTAGCTCAAGGTGAGGAGCAGACAGCTGGCAGAGGTGGCAGAGGACTCGTGTCCTTCTGTGGTTTGAGCCCCAGGGACTGTATGCCTCCTCTGAGCTGATTTTCCCCTGCTACACTCAGCAGAAATGCAGAACTGGTGATCCAACATAGAATAGACTGTTCCCCAAATAATGAAGTCTATTTCTGTTCTGATCCTAGGGTTTGATAGTTCAAAGCCTATAGTTAATTGTATCTGCTGACATGGTCTACTTCTGTCTTTAGTCCTAAAACACAAGATATAAAACATTGATTAATTATAAAAACCCTTATGTGAGCAAATCTTTCATAGGGATGCTTTACATGGATGGGCTTTGTGGAAAAGGCAAAGCACTGTAATTTTGGATGTAAAAAGGGTTCAGTCTGTCCCCAAAGGTAACTGAGGATGCAATCCAAATGAAAATAAAAGTGCTAATTACACAGTATATCATATGGTATCCAAGATTTGTGCATAATTTTTTAATTTCCTACCACCTTTTTGTTATCTTTCCATTCATTGGCCTAATTGATACACTACCTATCCTCTTTTATGCCAAATACATTTGTTTTCCTCCTTCTAGGTCACAGTTTTACAATTATCACCATAGCAACATTCCAGCTATAATAAGAAGATACATCTTCTGAATGGCTGGTGATACAACATTAACTGTTAGAACATAACATTTTTCATGTTGGAAACATCTGGAGTTCACAACCAGCAAAGATCTGTAAAAATGTCTGTAGCTCTTTAATAATCACCCAAGGCTGCACTTGCAAGCTTTATTAGGATGCATTACAAACACTCTTTAGTCTCCAGGCAGGGAATGTGATAAAAATAAGCTTTACTCCAGCACCAAAAGAAGAAAAAAAAATAGAGTTCTGTTTAAGTCATGTGACTTAAAAAAAACGATAATTTGAATTGGCCTTTGTGTCAAGCCCTTTATTTTTGAGAGTTGGGCAAGACTCCTTTCCTCTGCTGTTCCCAGCCTATTACCTACAGCACTAATATTGCTATTTACTGGCTGATTATATCCTCTGGCAAGATTCGGACTGTGTCTACTTCCCTGCTGCAAACTAATCAGTTTTTAAAATTAGTTATTGATCTCAGGCTCATTGTGGAGGACAAATTTAGTGGCTGGTTCATTGAGTATCAGCAGTGCCACTCTTTGTGTGAGCTGCATGGAAGTGAAAACAAACAACATATTCAGGCCCACGTACATATATAATCATCTAATATGAGGAGGTACGAGACAAGTACAAATGCACTGGGAAATGAAATAGCTTTTTTTTGTGAGAAAGGTGACAAAGAAATTCAAGACTATTCTTCTCTTAAAGTAAATGTATGTATCTTACTATCTACTGTGGAGAGCTTATCTGAAAGATAAACTATATCAGCACTATTATTGGAAAATATTACTGTTACTTAATCTGAAATAATTTGTAGTGTTGAATTTGTTTGGGATTTTTTACTTGTTTCAGTTAATTGAAGTCAGTAAGCTTTTCAAATAATAAGTACTTGAGCTTCGGATTTACATTTTAGTGACTAACAATGTGCTGACAATTATCCATTGCACAGCTCTGTTGACCTACATAAAATCTTTTTAGTGATTGTTATATTGCTATCCCTTTGGTTTCAATGGGAACTTATCAGATGCAGGAAATTTTAAGTGGAAAAGTTTCCCTCTAAAACACTGAGACAAAGATATAATCAGCAACACGGCGTTTTCCTGGGGGTGGAATGCCCATGCCCAAGCTGTTTCCTTATTTGAGTGGAAGTACATCAGCACTAGGTTTCATGGTTCTAAATTTCATCCCCAGGTGGACCTATAAAAATTTTGAAACCCAATTCTTTTTCTGAGAAAAGAGATTCCTGTATATAGGTTCAGCTGCAAGAATGTATTTTCTAGTCCCTTTAGGAAAATGCAAGTCCATGCAAGCATATTGAAAATGTCCAAAATATTTTTAATAAGTCTGGTCCCATCCAAATGCAACAGTTTCATTATTTATGATACAGAAAACAATGCTAAAAATGTTTTTTCTCTTTCTTAAACATTATTATTCTTAGACTTTGTACTGAAAAAAGCCTCAATTTTTACACATTTCACTGTTGAAACAGTATACAGAGTATCTGCCAAGTGTGTGTGTATAAATATATATTTCCAAATTAATTTAATATGTTCAGCAAGTCTTATTTTCTTGTGATCTCCTTGAATTTTATTTCAAGGTTACCATTTTAAAAGTGTCCAAAAGATTAGAATGTAAAAAAAACATTATTTGCATGGATTTTTCATTAAAAACAGTAATTTTCCAAAATTCACTCAAAACTTGGCCCAAATTTCCCAAAAGCTTTATGACCCTGGACTCTATTTCTGATTTATGAAAAAACCACACACCAGGTCCTTGGCTTTGCCTGAGTTTTGAGACTTTCATGGTGTGGTTTATTTTTGATGTACAGAAAAGCTGGAACCTCGATAAATAGTTGGTGGTCTGTGATTACGTTCCGTGTTTGAACGATACACATGCACACAAACAAACTTCCAAAACAAAACTTTTTGATTCATAGGGAGGCAGATTAGGAATTACTGAGAGTTTTATTACAAGGCTCATTTTAAGTTGAAAGTTTGACCCTACGTTCCTGTATGTTTAAAATTTCCGTAAAACCCAATAAGAGCCGGAGTAGGCAAAGAGCGCAAATCCTGTGTATAATGGGAATTGAATCTCAGAGAAGAAATAATGAGACAGTGGAGTCACTTGTGTATTTCACTATTCATTTCTGTTACACTGTGATGAATTTGAAACATGCTGCTTGTTTTCCACAGTTCTGGAATGAATCCAGGGGGGTAAAACATCCTTCTCACTTCTACCTCTCAACTTATTTGAAGGTAGCATAAGAATCACATATTTCACTACAAAATCTGAGCTAAAGCCTTCTGTTGTTGGCATATTCTTTGAACCAAACACTCCTTTGTCACCTGCATTCCTGAACTGATGTACCTGAAATGATCCGGATTCGGATAAAATCCAGTCTTATCCATGAATCAAAAAAGTATTTCAAGAGATATGAATAAATTAAATGTGTATTCAATTTAATTTGAAGATGGGCTAAAAACCCAGGTCTAAAAACCCCAACATTTACTTGTTTCAGTGAAGCAATCACTGAACAAAGAACTTGTATACAATTGATCTGTAAATACAAGTAAATCAATAAAATATTTTAGACCTTCATTTCTAACCTATCTAGGTCATTTAAATGCTCTCTCCTCAAGGGAATTATTGAAATTAAAAACTATATTACTTTTTTATTTGAGCATGCTCTGTCTGCCTGCAATTTCTCTGCTTTCAAGTGAATGGTTCCAGTAGAGTTAACACAACCATATTTTGCCCTAAATTTTTATCCTACTAAAACTAAACTGGAAACCAATATGCTTAAAAATGTTTTGGTGCACTCGAGGATAGGACTAACCAACACAAGAAAACCCCACATTAAAATGCAAATATCAGGGTTTGTACTCAAGATACATTTTTCAAAGCAACAAGCTCCCACATGAAATTTAAGCTATATTTTAATGAGCTTTAATTAAGAAAGAGATGGTAAAATTCAAGTTGTGAAAAATTCAGAAGTCGGGGCATGATATTTGTATATTAAAAGCCAGTACTGAGGTAAAATTAATAAAATTTTTGAAACATATTAAATGAGAATTACCAGTGTCACTGAGATGTTGTTACACCAAACAACCCTATGCTAAAATGAAGTAAGCTTTAGATTCGTATCTAATTCTCATACACTTTGGAACTGGTTTACTTCCAGGATTTTTTTTAGCAACTTTGTGTGGCTGTATGCCAACTGAAAATGTTTCAATTTCTTTTAATTATTTCTCTTCTTATGAAAATGATGGCATTTTCATAGGGGTTTATGTTGTCATAATAGAAATCTTGTTTGCTATTTTGCCTATCTCATATGTCAACACTTGATAAATAGTTAATATCTGTTAATGGAATAAGAGATACCTGGTTCAGGTATTTAAGATTTTTTTTGTTTGAAATTTTTTTAAGTTTATTTTTTATACCATATGCAGTCTGCTGAGAGGCAGTGAGAATTCTGAGATTAACATGATCTTAAAAGAAGTGAGAAAAATTAGTGCATCTATATCCTTCCTTTTTGTTGGATTGCTAAACAGGCCACCAGCTGCGATTACAGCTACATCTCTAGTGTTACTGAGTTGTAAGGGAAAAGCAAAGTCAACAATAAACTGTTTAATATAATTTCCATCTATCTTTGGTGCTGCAAATTAAGATTAATTTAATATTATAATTTATATGGAATTCATTGAAAACATGCCATCTCTGTTCCCACACTCAGAGCATGTTTATCATTGGACTGTAAGATAAGTTACAGATGTAAAATCTCAGGAGAAGAACAAATCCCTGTGATTTTGAGTGCTTTGAATTGTTTGTGGGTTGAGTTTGGTTTTTTTTTTCATTTTAATCAGTAGTTGCTAATAAGGCTAACCAAATTACTACAGATTTATTGTCTTATGTAAGTGAATTTATCATCTGTGAAATGCAATATGACAGAATTTGGGGTCCATTTGAAGATGTTTAGCAATACACAATCTGTCCTCATGTAGGAGTAGTGATGATATTCACTACCAGTTGCAGGTTCGGGTTTTAAGTTGGAGATGTGGATTTCAGCACAGAAGAAATTCATCCTCTTTAAAACGTGATCTCAGCACAATTGCACCAAAACTTTAATGGTTGATGAGGGTAGAAACACTGTTGCTCCTTAGTATAGCATTATTTTCTTTTCTGAAGATTTTCTTCCAATAAAAAGTGAAGGACCTAACGTGGGCAACCCAGCTTAAGTCCATCTCAAGAACTACTGAAATAAAAAAGAATCCAAATGGTGTCAAGCAGGTTGGTGTCGTGCAGCACTTGACAAGATTCCTACCATTTAAAATATTCAGGTTTGCTTATACACTGCCATCGAAGTTCAAAGCAGAGTATTTGGTTCATTTAACAACTGCAGACACTCCATTAGCCTTTTTCACTCGCAGCCCCACATCTCATATGCCTGCCTGATCCATCTGTCACGTTTTGTCAAACGTAAGCACTCTCAGGGAGCAGCCATGATTTCACAGTGCATTGCAAAATGGGTCTCCAACCTGAATATCCACTGAACCACAGACTAAAATTTTAATAATAGAAAAGCAAATGGAAGCTCTGTAATCAGGAGGGCTATGAGCAAGGAGAGATGGATACATTAATGTAGATGTGTGGTGGGCATTAAGACACGTAAATCTTCACTGAATGGATAATGGAAGGATGGAAATATCAGGTTAGATTTCACAGTCAGGCTTCTGCCTTTGCAAGTACCCAGTAAAAGATTCTGAGAAGAAAGCTGAATAAGCCAAGTACCCAGAATCCTTTCCTGGTGTTCCTTGGCTCAAAACAAAAAAGCACACAAGACCTCACAGATCTGGCTTTTCAGAGTGGAAATGGATGATAGGGAATTAATTGCAATCTAAATACAATATACCTCAACAATCTGGCCAATGACATTCACATACTCAATTAATGTGCAGTAGGATTATAGGATGCTAAAAAAGATTTTTCATTCCAAACAAAAAGTATTTTAGTATGTTATTTTCAAGACTTGTGTATTTCATATACATTTATATATGTACATAAATCCCTTTCTGTCTCTGCACATGCAGATATAAAGAGCATACATCTATACTAGAAATCTGTTACACCGGCTTTGTACTGCCATTCTGACAGAAATTATGACTTATGTTGGGTGCAGAATATCTAATTTTGTAGCAACATCTGTATCATGGTGCAATTAACTTCTTACCTGTCTACATGTACTATATATTTTCTTTAATGTTCTTACAGGCAAATTGCACACTGAAAATAAGTCATAACTCTTGCCCTGTAAAATAATAAGAAAGTTAATACTAATCGGGCACTAAAAATTTAGCGTGTGGGAGGACGTTTTTTGCTGCTGGAGGTATTTAGATTCTATACATAGCCAGGTAGTGCATCATGATACAAGAACAGCTGTACTAGTTATATAGTCACTGTCTTCCTTGGGGAGTAGTCAGCAAAGTGCTTAGGAAAAGAGTTTCATAAAAGGCTAAACACTGAGCGTTTTCTTAGTCTATTCTCTCATTTTCAGACAATCTGTGGCACTGAGATTTTCTGAGCCAGAGGCTGCATGCACATCTTTGTGCTTAATGGCCCTTAATGGATTTTTTTTTTTCTAATCATTTGCCTAATTATTTTTTTAACTCATTTATCCTTTTGGCCTTCGCAACATCCTGTGGCCATGAGTTCCACAATTTAATTATGTGTTATGTGAATAAGCACTTCCTTTTGACCCTGGATGCATTAAAAATACTTTAGCTGTTTTCTTTATTTCCTTTTTTTTTTTTTTAATTCCTTTTACTTTTATGCTGATGCCCATGCAGCAGGAGCTAACTGCTTGGAAACTTTGTTCTTTAGACCTTACCTCAGTGTTCTTTGAAACAGAAATGGCCTTTTTGATGTTGGTATAAGCAACTATATGAACTATAAACCATACATAAAGTACTGGCTACATCTTGAAGCATGAAAGAAAAGTGTTTCTAGCCCAGCTCTTTTTCTGTTTCTTTCCCATAGTTTTAGAGACTAGGTTCTTGATTAACTTTTGTGGTCTTACACTTTATGAATCCTAACCTCTAGGGACTGTAAACAATGAATGACAAAAAAAACCAAAAAAAAAACAAAACCAAAAAACAATCGACCACCACCAACAAAAATACACAAAAAGCACCTCCAAAAACCCACAAAGCAAAACACAAACAACTCTGTAAGATTCAAATTAAATGTAGAAAAATACTAAATTTGGTCTGAAGAGCATGTGAGAAAAAAAAAGTTAATCTTTAGGTTTTCTAAGTTAAATTGCCTCTGGCAACTGAAAATCTGGTTTTATTCTGTAGTTTCTCTTGCATTGGTGAGTTTGGTCCAAAGAAATGAGGCATAATTGAATATCAAGATTTGATCATTAAAAATCAAGAAGTCAACTTCTTTAATATAAGAAGGGGAAGGAAAAATGACTTTTGAATGAGTATAAAATCGCTCCCAATTGAGTTATTTTTCACCAAGTAACTAAATGTGGATTTGTGGCCATGCTTCAGGTGCTGCACTCTAAATATGTCAGCATTAGAACTTTTGATTTAGAAGTAGAAGAAATAAACCAAAAAAAAAAATCTGATGAGATCTCTGAAGCTGAGGTGAGATTTCAGGATAACTGAATCCCTTTTGTGGAGAATGGGATTAATTTTAATCTGACTGCCAGTGTTTGTGTACCAGTTTTATTTCAAATTTTTACTTCACAATTCTCAGGCACATGTTCTTCTGACGGCCTTGAGTCAGCCACTGCAGTCCAGAAGACAATAAATAATAATATATGATGTGCATAATATCCTTCCTAGAGAGATTATCACAAATTATTTTGCACCCTGTTGAGCATATCATGACTCCTGGTGTGATGCTTGGCAGTTCACTGCCCTCCAAATGGACTGCCTGGTCATTTCCTATATCCCACACTTTCTGACTGCCGTGTAGATTATCTTTCCTCTTGTTTTGCCATCAGCAGGGATATAAAGCTCTATTTGTAATACTGAACTTACCAAGTGATATTTCAGAACCTTAAGCATAAATGTGCAAACAGGCTTCATGGAAGCTGTTTAATGCATTTCCTGTAAATTCTTAAAATGGCTACAGCACAGCTTGGCAGCTCAGCTATGTGTAAGTTCAATATTTTTATATTCTGCTGGAGATGTAATATGTGCTTAAATAGGAAAGGTAACACAGTTTGATTACCTGATACAGACAGGAGGATGTTTTTCACCCAGTTAGGCCTGGTCATAAAACATGTCTTATGTTTTAGCTAAAGAAAAGCACAGGAACATGCAGGAACATGCAGGAACATGTTTCAGGTCCCTCTTGTGCTGAATGAAGACAATCCCTGGGATTTGAATCTTGATGATTCATCTCCAGTGTTTTAAAGGGATAGCTGAAAGAGCTGGTGAGTCTGATGATTCTTCAATTAGAAAAAAAAAAAAAAAAAGAACCTATCAATATGAAAATAAATGTTGTTGCTGATTTGATATCACTAATAGTCCAGCAACAATAAGGGCCCGTTTTCTGGAATCAAAGGGTTCCTGGACTGATGCCACACCCACATAAGTTAAGGAGTAGGTGGAGGCATCTGCTTGCTTGCTTTCTCTTGCATGACCAGGGTTTCACAGCTCAGTCTTCTATTTCCTGGATATTTTCCTCTTCATTTTTAACATTTTTGAGCATTGGAATGCACAAGGAATTCAAAATTAAAACCAAGGCAGCCTCAGGGTGCAGCTGACTGAAATGTTTGTACGCCTCACAATGGCATTGTGAGGCAGTGCCTCCAGTTGTCATAGCCAAACTTCAAGGAGCAGATGATTCTTACTTCAGAAAACTGCATTATGAAAATCTGGAAGGTTCTCAGCTCTCCGAGTTGTTCTGACTTCTTAGGTTGCACTGTTTAGCTTAAGGCATGAGAATACAGTTCTTTTGCTAGAAAATAACTAACAGCTTGCTATTGCAACCCAAAAGATGGTTCCAACATGAGAGTATTGAAAACAGTAAAATCTTTTCCATTCAGAATTCCCATTATAATATACTTTTCAGGTTTCTATGGGGAAAAAAATAAAAGCTAAGCAATCTTGTTTTGCTTAGCTTTTAAAGTTTTAGCTTGTGACTGATTTTCAAATGTCTGTTATACACAGAATAATTCTCATCTAAATATTTTATTCATCTACTAAATAATTTATTTTAGGTTTATCTTTAGGATTTCAAAAGTATTGTAGAGTTTGGGGAACTCATCTCTACTTTTTCCTTGCAAAGGAGCAGAATGATTTCTACATTCGTATGTTGAGGAAGGCCAGGCTTTAACCCAAGGAGTCATTTATCCAGGGCTTGCTAAAAATGGAAATACTGCTCTGTGTTGTTCTGTATTGTTTGTGCAAGTACCAATGGCTGTCACCTTGATATGTTAGAAAAAGAAAAGAAATGCCTGTGGAGGATATCAGAATGAAAAGTCTTGATCACAGAGGTCTCTCAGGTTCCAGTGAGCTCTGCCAAACCTCTAATTCAATCAGTTTTAGGGAAAGCAAACCCTCAGTACCTGCTCTGCCTGCAGTGTTTGAGTCATAGCTTTCCCTTGGGGTAAAAAACCCCACATGTGAACGCAGATGTAGATGTATATATATAAACTTATAAATGGCTATGCAGTATGTATAAGGATAGGCAACTGCTTCCTTGCAAGGTAAATGGAAAATAAGTATATCTTACTGTCTAGAAAGAACATAATTTCTGGTCCAATCTGGTTCTTTCCCACAATTTTTGTTCTTGTCCCTTTTCATCTTGGTGTCATAGTTCAATCCTACTATCTCAAATCTTCATGTTTTTGCCTCTGCTAATAGGTTGATGTGTCTTGAACTATACAGAGCTGACATAGAATATACAGCTGATTACTGATCACAGAAATTATCAGCTAGGATTTCTACAGAGAAGCTGTCCGTGCCACCACTAAGGGTATAACTAAAATTTAAATAGATGATGAGTATTTCTTTAAATACAATAACAAAATCAATTGCTCCTCCCCCCCAGAAAAACTACTAAAGCCTACATCACATGTTTTTCTGCCCGAGTCTGAAGGCTTTATTGTTTGTATTTCTTAGAGGAATTGACGAGCAGCAAGATTTACTTAATCAGTACTTACTCTTGAGGGATTTTACTGATGCTGAATGTTTGCTTTTTGAAAATAAACACTTGAGTTTTGTCTGACTAATATTTCTTGATGGAGAGTAAAAGCATAGATAGAATTATTCTAGTGATATTTAAGTGTCAGAAAAAGTGTGGCCAGAAGGACTAAGGATGTGATCATTCCCCTGTGCTCAGCAACTTGAATCCTGTGTTCAGTTTTGAGCCCCTCATTACAAGAAATTGAGGTGCTGGAACACAAGTCCAGAGAAGGACAACAGAGATGGGGAAGGGTCTGGAGTACAAGTTTGATGAGGAGTGGCTGAGGGAGCTGGGGGGACTCAGCCTGGAGAAAAGGAGGCTCAGGGGAGAGCTTATCACTCTCTACAGCTCCCTGACAGGAGGGTGTAGCCAGGTGGGAGCCAGTCTCTTTTCCCAGGTAACAAGAGGTAGGACAAGAGGAAATGGCCTAAAGTTGCATAAGGGGAGGTTTAGGTTGGAGCTTTAGAAATATTTCTCCACAGAAAGTGTTATCAAGTATCAGAACAGGCTGCTGAGGGAAGTGGGGTGGTGGAGTCCCTCTCCCTGGAGGTGTTTAAAAGACATTGATGTGGATGTGCACAAAGGGACATGGTTTAGTGGGAACTTGGCAGTGCTTTCCTCTCCCTTCTGAGACCCATCGGATTTCTGACCCCCTTGTTTAAACAGCCCTCAGGCACCTGGGCACAATGTGCTTCTCTAGGCTCTCATCAGCTGTCTTCACAAACCAAACAACTCCTCCTTGAAGGGGGCAGAAGGGAAAGACAGTGATCTCTGGATATGTTTGCTTATAATTGGTGCTCTTCCCAGAGATTACACTTGAGTAAACCCAGAAACATAGGGGAGGAAAGCTGAGGGCACATACTCAGCCACCCATCTGAAGGAAAAACTAGAATCTAAGTCCAGACTCAATCCCTTTTCACTCTGGTACACATGTAAGAGAAAATCAGATCCATCTCATAATTTTCAAACAATTCATAGTACAAACACATACATGTTTAGTTTATTTTTGAAGTAATCTCTTATTGCATTTATGCAAAACTTTGACCCCGCTTCTCCCTTAGAACATCACTGTCATGGCATGCAAGGTCAGCTAGAATTTCAGGCACAGGAAGGGTCAAATAGCATAACTAATTGCACTTTTATGAAAGACAACAGAACACAAGTTCACTAATTTAAGCCGGCAGTGCAATCACATTTAAATGTTGAATACCCATTCGAACGTTTGCCTGTACACATTGAAAATCCAGGCATAAAATTTCCCCAGAGAGATGATAAGCACTTTTTTTGTTGTGTTTCCTCCATATTTTAAAATCAGTACAAGGAAAGTGTGTAAGTAATTTGATGATTGCTTGGGTGTTAGCACTGTTTGTGTTTCAGAGTGGATTTTCTGATCTTTTTAACACTTTAGCTACAGATCTATGAGAGCACTTCTTCATTCCTCTGTGGCCTTCTCACTAAGTTTAGTGTTCATGTAACTCCTCTTCTGCAGTTTTCCATTTCTCTACTGGACACTTCTCTGGTGTTTATTGCCAGCTGGGTCTCATAATGTGTAACCAGAAGATCTGATGCTTCAACATTGTTTAAAATAAATATTTTACATTAAAACTTTGTTTACCCTTTCCTTATGCTGAAGAAGACTACAGAAGGCTTCTTCTAGTCTATATGTGCGTTAAAAGTGATTCAAGATGTTCTTAAAATTTCATCTTTTAAATGCTCTATTTGCTTCCTTTATGACAATCCTTAGAAGCTAAGGATGTTTAGGTTTTCTATCTTTAGTTTTTATACCTCTAAAGAAAATACAGTCTTAAAAATGCATCCTAGATTTGACCACACACACCCTTTGGAAAGGTAGGTAGCATTTAGGTAACATATTTTTCAGGAGGTTATAGAAATACAAGCTTGGCAGTCTTGGTAATGTTCTCTGTTAGCAGTACGAGCACTAAACATCTGAACAAACCTCTGTGATTTGCATTAGTGGTAAATGAAGCTCTAAGAAATCACAGCACTCACTGCCCAGCCTGTGCTTCCTGATCTGCCATCAATCTTAAGAGCTGGAATAAATTCATATTAAAAGATATGGAGTTATTGATGCACTCCAGAGGACTGAAAGCTGGGTGATAACATTTGCTGGATGCAAACACGATCCAGGCAACTGCAGCCACCACTGGCTCTCTGCTGTTCTCTCTGAAAATACGACAATGGCAGGGCTGTGTGCAGTAGCTAAATGTCCAGTTGTCATTTTAGCTCACTTAAACCCGCTTGATCAAACCAGGAGAACTAAATGAAAACTGGCAGTCACTCTTCCTTCGAGGAAGCAAGTCGATATTTGGTTTATGTGCAGCAGATGCATAACTAATGCAATAAATATGGTTCTTAAATTTTGAATATAGGAAAGTGAAAACTGCTCATATTTTTCAGCTTTTTTTATTTTGCATTTTGCAAAGAAGGGTTTATCCTGTATTTCACATTTGAAAGGCAGACAATTGCTGTAAGTGATTCAGAATATTTTTGGGCTCTTGTTTATCAGCATAAAAGATTAAAGATTTATGAATAAATATAGAAAATTCTTCACAGCTTTCTAAACTCAGAAATCCTCTTGTGGTAGCTTCTTGAACTAATATATTTATAATCCATACATTGGAGGTATTCAGCAGATGTATAATGTTTTACAAAGGCTGTTAAGCATATTAATCAGCAAGCTTTTGTGATTTCATTCAAATTGAGTCCACTAGGATTCCTGTGATTTTGTAAAGTCAATATTTTAATTTTTTTTGCTATGGTGTTTTAAGGGGTGTCTACTTAGTTAATTTTTTCGGGGCTTTATTATCACCTTCCTCCAGAGTTTACGAGCAGCAGAGAAAAGACAACAGACACTGAGAAAAAGCAAGAAGCAAGATGGGAACTCAGAAATGCCTTAGCAGTTCCAGTCAGATCTTTTGTAGAAGAATGGAGTATCTTGTTCCACATAAACTGGATTACTCAGCACTTGTGTAAACTAACCTTATACCCCTTCCTTCAAGTGTATCCAGACATTGCTCATGCCTCAGTTTAATTAGGGTAAGGGTTTCTATGTAATGTGATGCGATATTAAGTGCACACAAATATTTGGCTAGACAAACATCTGCATTTTCACTTCTGAAATTAATCACAGTCTGAAAAATGCTAGAAAAGAATGACCCAATGTACAGGACCAAAGTTTCCACAGTGGTTTAAGAAACAGTGCCTGCTTTGTTATATACAGACCCAATATTTGCTCAGACAAATAGGGGGTTAGGCCAGAAGGTATTGAATTGTCTCACATCTTTCTGTTATTTACCACTTCATAGATGAGCACCTTTCTCAGCAGACACTCCTTGTGGAAGAAGACAAGTTTGTCAGGGCTGGACAATAATTAATCAGCTGTGGTCATTAGGGAAAATCTGAAGTATCAGTGGAAATGGCCCTGTACGTTCTGAAAGCACAGAGAAGGACCAAGGAGGGGCAAGCCGTAGTCACAGTAGATGCCAAACAGACAGGACACTTATGGCAAAATAATTCTTCTTCTCTTCCTTTCTCTCTTTCCATGTGAAAAGATTCCTCTTGTAGTAGTTGGGATAGCACTGCACCTACCTCAGAAGCCAAGCAGCAGCACTGGAAGTGTTCACCAGCTGCATCCCACACTAGTGTTCCCTTCCTTCTGAACTGGCATTTTATTGGAGAGGTGCTGTTTAGCCAAGCACTGGCAGCTCTCATGTACTCAGGTTCCTCCGCCTGTGCCCTTTTCCATGGCTTAGCTCACAAGTGTATATTCTTTATTATCTGAGCAAACTGATATTCAAGAGCTTTTTTTTCTTGTCTTGAAGGGTATTTTTTGAGGATTTTCTCTCTCAAAAAGACTGTCCCTGATTAGCTCAGTGGATTCCATAGTGGTTGTGGAATAAGATTGTTTTGCTGTTTTCTCTAGAAGTTGTCACTGCAAACCCAGATGAAGCAAAAGCTCTTGTCAGCTTGGCGCATTGTATGTATTTGCCACTAAGAGGAACAGTTTATCTTTTTTGTCCTCTTTTGAAAATCCAAGAGACCTTGATTCTGCACATAAAAGCTCTGGCAACAAGCCCACAGATCTCTCTTCTATGTGTATGCCAAGATTTGAGTTAAAAAATTCAAACAGAAAAGATTTGGGGCAATATGGATAAAAAATCTGTCCTTTCTTTTCATCAACTTTAAAACTCTTTCCATTTATGATATCATAATCTCTAAAATATATGCAATATTCTTCAAAGCTCGCCTTCGCTATAGCAGCTGCTCTGGGTAACAAAATAAAAACAAAAGAGCTCTTTGGAAATGCCTTCTCTCTTAGCAGGAAAGATCCATGTTTTCCTGCTCTCCTTAAAAGACCATGTGCACGAAACCTACTTGTATTTACCTGGGCCAGTGACCATTATGGTTTTTTGTTTTCTACAGTTTAGTTCCTGAGGCAGGTGTCAAAGCACCTGCCATGACATGAAGGTGGTCACTGCCAGTCTCCTGGCAGTGCTTCCTTTTCTTTTGGGAAGAGCAGTGCCTCCAGTGCTGCCCCAGTAACCACTGCTCCCAAAAGCAGCCCTTCCATTCTTTCCTTGCTAACACTTGCAATTACTGTGCTGAGGTTTTATTGAAGCGATTGAAAAGCAGCTCCAAATGTGCCCTGAGGGTTTTTTGAAGGATTAAAAAGAGACATTACCTGTTTAAAGACAGGAGGGAAAGGGAGTTCATATCTGGGCACCTTATAGATAAGACTTACAGTGCGAAAATTCAGTGCCTTTTCTTCAGAAATGTTTTATTAGAATTATTGGAAGGAAAGTAGAGTTTTCCATGTATAATTTTCTCATTTAGAAGTTCATGTCTTTGCTCTTGCTTTTCACTTTTAAAAATACCTTAATTAAACAGGTGGGGGTGTTTCTTTGCTTTGCTGTTAGGATATATAGGCACATTAATTTTCTTCTTGTGATTAGTGTATCCCAGGTGGATGGCAGAGAGCTGTTCAACCACACTCAGGAAAAATAATGTGCGTAAAACCACGTGGAAATGCACAGATTTTTTTTCCTGTTTTATGTAGAGGTGCAGTACTCAATGTTATTAATGGGGTATTTTGGTTTAACAGATAACGCTGCTATGTTTTAACACTTCAATATTGTTCAAAAGTAGATTCTGGGGGAAAAAAAAAATCATTTACTTAAATAGCTTACATGGCAGGCAAGTATATGAGAGTCAATGGAAATCAATACCAAAAGAGACATTTCTACCACCAGGCTTTTGAAGGAGATGTATAGACAAGGCTGTTAATTGGTTTTCAATATAATAATTTTCAGTGGACTTCATAATTATCCAGTTGTATGTATCCTCAGACCACTGTAATTTCCCTTTAACTTCCAAATTCTCCACTTTCTATGGAGCATTTATAAAGGAATAACATGAATTTGTCACTTTCAGGCAGACTGCTCTATAGGCCTCGTTTCTCAAGTATCAAAGGACTTTGTGTTTCTTGTGTCACTTGAAATCCAAGAAATATGTTGCAAACAAATTTTAAAAATAATTTACCATTTCTATTCTCGAGCTCTAAATATTTTAGCAGTCTTAATTTTTCAGGCTAGTTTTCAATATTCTGCCTCTGAAGTTGTTGCCTGATTCCTTTTTAAAAAATCCCATAAGAGTAAGCCCTGATGTGTATGTGCCTCTCCTCATGTCTGTTCCTCCCTGATCCAAGTTACTTATAATTAATTTTCTGAAGTTTGGTCAACATTTTGCTGTACATACAACTCACTAGCTGGATTTGGTGATGTTCTCCTTGGCCAGGGAATAAAATTCCCATGGAACGTGGCACACTTGGATTGTGCTGCAGGGATCATGCTCACTTTGAACACCATTTAAATTAAGTGGTACAAGAGTGTAGGGGTGCCTAAAATGTATCTGCCAACTCCAGGCACATCAGTTCAACCTCCCTGACAACCTTGTGCATGCTTTAAATAACCACAGTGTGGGACAGCCAGTCCTGCAGCACGGGAGAGATTTTCACTGGTAACAATTCTGTGAAAACTTTTAGGAAGACAAGCTCAAAACAGTCCTAGATAGAAGCAAAGATGAGTAAAAGCCAATTTAGAAGCCAGAAAATATATTCTAATTTAGAAGAATGCTTCATACCTCAAATAATGTGGTGTAAAGACCCCATAATTTTAATTATTTTAGCATAGGAACAACCAAGCCCACCCCAATTTTGGGGTACATAGAAGTTTTTGGGTGCTATCATGAATTTTATACAACCCACTTAGAAACAGGCAAAAACTAATATTTTATAACAATTCATAAGAATAATAAATTAAATAACTATTTAAAATATGATGGCAATATTAACTTAGAATCATGTGTGTTCAGGTACTGAATATTAAGAAAATAGGAAGGTGGCATTCAGTCTGACTCCTCTCTGAGTGAGCAGGCTTGTGTAGCCCAGTGTTCTGCCTCTGCAGCAAGTAATCAATGTACTCCCAGAAAGACTTTAAAATTAAGTCATACTTATGCCTTTTGCTAGCAAACCCTCCCAATCCAGCAGCATCAGAACTTCCTGCTTTGGATCATAATCTGGATGGTCATGTTTAAGAGCCATTAGTTTATCTTTTCTTAATTAATTCATGTAAATGTGTTGTATTTTTTGCATTTTGTATATTGTATGGCCATCAGTTTGACATTGCTGTGCAAAAAAAAATTTATTTTCTTTCATTTACTTTAAAACTATTATCTAACTTTTTAAGCGGGACTCAATTTTTGCATTGTGAAAAATGTTTCTCGACTGATCAGCTTCACACTATTTAGAATTTCCTTTTCCTTGATTTCAAGTATCCTTCCAGCTGCACCTTTATTCACTGGAGACTATTAAGCTTTTCTCTTTGCAGAACTTGTTCTGCACCCTCTGCTCACGCTTGTCAGCTTTCTATGTTTTTATTACTTGGACCATATGATTTTTTCAGACAGCATAGCCAGAACTGCATACAGTAATTACAGTGTGGGTACACCAAGGATCTACAAGCAGTTTAATACATCTCTGTTTATACCCAGACTCCTTTCCCAATAATTCCCAACAATCTGTTTGCCATCCTGACTGCTATGGGTAACAGCTAAATCAAATCCAGCATTGTGTATATTTGTTTTTGTAATTTTTTTTTATTAGCCTTCATATTTATTGATAATGAATTGTAGTTGCTATTTTTACTATCACTCATGCATTTGGTCTTTCTGGACCCTTCAGGGGTATTTTTTATAATTTTTGACCATGAGGAATAATTTTGTATCGTCTGCATGTTTTGGCATCTTTCTGCTGGTTACTTTCTCAGGCAGATGAATGGAATGGAATAAAGCTTATGGAATGCAGTAAAAGGGACACATAACCACAACAAAGTGAAGGTGATGGCTATTAGACATGAACACTTTTTTCTGAAGCAGTCATCTTAAATCACCACTTGCAAAGCCTGTTAGCACATGGCATTTTCTTGCCTGTGTTTGTGGAGTGTAGTCCTGAGGACTTACTTATCATGGCAGTGGAGACTTTACATTCTAAACTTCCTTTTTTCTTCAGCTTGAATAGATGGCATAAAAGAAACTGTTACCTACAAAAAGAGAGAATCAAGCTTATAGTGGCTGATCTTAAAATAGCAGTATATCCTACAGATCACTCAGGACTGCTGTTTATGTTGTGCTACTCCCGGGGCTTATTTTGGTTTATGATCATCCCTTGTTGCCCTATAAAGGTTTGTGATCATACCTAAATATGGTCACACCTACGTGAGGCTGTGCTAGATAACATATGATGGTGTACTCTGAAGTACAATGAAGTAATATTTAAACTTAATATTTCTGATCCAGGGAGAGAAACAACAACCCAATTGTTTGCTGATGTATCCATCTTGGGCTTCACCCTGTTGCCTCTTTCTGAGTTTTATATGCCTCTTTAAACAATTTTAAACCCTTAAGAAGCAACATTCCCTGTTGCCTAAGACTGGTGTGCTCACAGAGGTTTCAGCAAAACTTAATTTATTTAATTTTAAGGAAATTTCTGTGCAAAGTTTGAAATGGTATCTCTAGATATTG
This sequence comes from Polioptila caerulea, assembly GCA_013397295.1. NCBI lineage: Eukaryota > Metazoa > Chordata > Aves > Passeriformes > Certhiidae > Polioptila > Polioptila caerulea. Next base: position 581,349 of record VYXF01012216.1, read on the forward strand.
ACAAACATGAACACCAGTATTTCTGTGCTGTGTTAAGGTATAAGGAAAGAGGACCTGGAATGGATGAATTTTTATTTTCGGGTGACATAGATCATATTTCTTCTATTTATCAATTATTTTTAAAATAAATTTGCATTGCTCAAATGGTGACCTTTCCTAACATGATCCTTACAGATCCATCCTTATAGATGGTTCTGTTTACTTTTGCAAATGGGGCTTCTCCATTCTGTTATTATTTTAGGAACGCAGTATCTTTCCAGGAATTCAATCTCTCCCAGAAATGTGTGCTTGTGTTCTCTCAGGGTGCATGGTAAGAAGTGGCAGCCTCGCTTCTTCAGATAGTTCTGCACGAGAGAGTAGGAATAGGAATACTGGCTCAGATCCAAGCTCCTTCTCTTCTGGCAATACCCTATGTAAAATGCTTTTAAGGAAGATTATAATAACCTAACAGATGGCTTGTGTAGGATAATCTGACACTGACTGCTTATACTTAAAGGTTGTTTTAAACCCAGAAGTGTAATTTATTTCCACATTTTTATTACGAATATTTATCATAACAGAATATTTTCTGTAGCGATGTCTCTAAATCTTGTATTCTTGATGTCAGCAGTAATCAGTTCTTCAGTCAGATAATATGTCTTTATGAAAAAAAAAAAAAATTGTTTTCCTTTTTTTATTCTCATGCTACCATGTGAGAAACTTTATGTGTCATCGTTATTTCATACACAGTTACTGTGACAGCTGTTATTCCTCTTTCCTCAGCAGTAAACAATCTCATACCTTTTCAATCCTGACATGTCTTCCAGATTCATGATCATTCTTAGAATTTTTCTCCAAGTTCATGATCTATCCCTAAGTACCTGATTTCAAAAAAGTTTCCAGATGCTGCTGGTAAATATAAAATTGCTTTTTTGTCCTCCATATTCACATCTTCTATCTATCCCAGGCACACCTTTAAGTAATATTAAATGAAGCTGAAAGAGTGTGGAAAAGAATAGCTGTTGGGAATTAGGAGACCTAAATTTGATTACTTCTTGTTTATCAAAACATAAACTCTCCTATATCCCTACCTGCAAAATAGGGGTAATAGTAGTTCCTTGCTCACATGGAATGGAATACAGGCACAAGAACTCACATGATATAAATACCTCAGGAAATATTCTCAAATACATATAATGCTACAGAAGTGCAGGTTATCTGTATTCAGCCAGCCCAGTGGCTTGAATCTAATTGTTTCCTGAGAAAATGCAAAATATAATAGATTTTGACATATAAAATTTCCAAGTATGTGACTATGTTCCCTTCATTACAGGCATATAAAAAAAACCCCTTTGAAGTTAAAGTAGGAAGAAATAATAATTCTACCTGACAAGAATAGCTGGAGCATTAAGATTATGACATAAAGATTAGCTAGACAATAAAATACAAAATTGGCCTCTTTCTCACCTCATAGGAGCTTCTTCAAAAGGAAGTCATATATAATGAAGTTATAAACAGGAGCTTTTGGTAAAAAGAGGGAAAAAATAAAACCAAACAAACCTTTATTAATTGGTACTCTCCACACTTTCTCCTAAGGGTATCTCCGGGCCACAGAGTGCTGCTGGTGCTGGAATTGGCACTGAGTATCTGTTACTTTGGGTTTTTTTGACCAGCTCATAGTCCATGCTCTCCTCATCCTTGGTGGAACACAGGTTTAAGGCAAAATGCACGAAGGCAAGTAGGCTATAACTTAGCCAAGGTGCAGTGTTTTTCCTTGCAAATGTACAGCACACCTGGTGGTTCCTCTGCTGCAATCATAACTGACATGTCATGTCTCATATATCATGTCTCTCTTTTTTTTGGATCAGACAACATTAGTTTCCTTATAGTACCTATCTGTTATTTACAAAAAGAGAGACTTTTTTGGTTAGGTTGGTGTTGTGGGATGGGGATTTTTTGGTGGATGGCCAGATTGGCTTTTATAATTTATCCTTTCTTTAACATGGGATTTTGATCATCATCCTCTGTCTTAGTCATTTAGTGCTGTAAGCCTGACTCTGTACAAAGTACTCTGGTTCTTTGAGATTAATAATGTCACTACAACTCTTCTGAGCAGTTATTGTCTTAAGCCCTAAAGAGATTAATTTTCTCGCACCTGTGCATGGGCATCCACTTCCTCTTCAGATGTATTTCCAAACCTCAGCAGCCCTTCCTCAGAACTGAGCTATCCAAAGCTGAAAAGCTGTTGTTCTTGGCTTGTAGGGAATTTATGCATCATTTAAGCAGATGTTACCTGGTTTTTTCCCAGAAATGTAAGCCAAGTTTTCACAATGCCAGTGTCTTTATTTTGTTGCTACCTTATCCTCGGCTCTTCCTGTTGCAGGAGCTGACTCTAAAGTTACACTTGGACAAAGCTGGCCAGACTGCAGCAATAAAAGGCACTTTTGGTTGGATTTCGGCAACAGGGTGACTTAGTCTGTAGAAAGAGGAAATGAAAATTTGGGGAAGTCTCTGTGATGCCCATGAATTCTCCTTAGCTTTGGGATCAGGTGGTTTAGACTTACTGTTTTGCCCTTTCTTTTCCCTACCAAGCCATCACAAATGTTCCTCAATTAAATTTAATTAATTTTTTAAAATTTTTATTTCAAATAATGGGTGTGGTAATCAATAAAATCAATTCTGTGAGGTGGCCTTGAGCACTTCAACACCACAAAGCTTCTACCAGTCAAAGGTAAGACTAAAAGGCCAATGCTTGAAAGTTGCAAGCAGTTGAAAAAAAAAGAATCTTTACATTAGAATTACTTATCCAGGCTTAACTATAGCTTGCATTGTGTGACTCAGCTATAATTCTATTAGCAATAAGACACTGCAGGGAGTGTATTTCCAAGCAATTATTATACTTGGGTGATTAAAGTAATTCTAGATATGACCTTGTCCCGTATAACACCGCCAGAGGCATGTTGTAATCTTGCAGAAGTGTATTGCTTGTCTCATCTCTTTGCTTAATTATAAAATGTACACAGTAAATATTCTGGAGATAGGAAATGGAGCTGAGGCTATAAAACCCTCAGGTATTACATTATAAAATAAAATGTAGAGTACAACTCCTTTTTTGGCCAATCATCTTCAATTTTATAACAAAATAAGCAAGCAATCAATTGCAGCCATAGATCAACTTATTTTGAAGCCACATAAGATGGAAAGATCATTATAGCACATAAAAATACACCTTTCTTCTTTTTCACTACTTTATTCTTGTGTTACTAAAAGCTTTCCATGTTAATGTAAAACAGTTCCATCAATAACCCATGGTCTTCCTCAAAGATTTTTTTTTTTTCTCCAAATAGCAAGACTTAAATCTGATTCAGAACAGGTACATGAAATTCACCTCTATTTCCTGTTAGATTTTTCAGAACTGAGATCCAAACTCATTCTCTCAAAGGGGAAAAAAAAGGTTTATGTAGTGATAGGTATGATTGTTTTGTTGCTGGATTTCTTCATTCTGAGGATAAGATTATTACCAAAATTCACTCCTGGGGAAGAAAGAAAGAAAGAAAGAAAAAGCACTGGATTTTGAAGGAAACACATAAACTGGTAATCACCATTGCAAGATATCTGTGTGCAAGAAACTTCAATTATGACATAATAAAATCTATAGCCATAGAAGTACTTCTTAGGCCTGATCAAAAGCTGATAGGATTAAATAGAGCTACCATGAGTTAGTTCAGATCAATCATAAAATATTGTGAGTTTATTAATCAGTATAAAAATTTATTTTGCCACTATTATTTTTTCAATGTTGCACTTCGCATGTTTTGAGTCTTTGCTTAAAAATTGTGGAATAAAGCAAGAATTTGCCTGCATAAAACTTAAGACATTAATAATTGACATACAGAACACTTTCTAGGGATTAATAACCAGCGGGGAGAGCTGATGGCCTGAGGCAAAGCCAAGGGCCATTACCCCTTGGCTGGTTATTAAATCCCCAGGAAATTCCCAATGCTAAGGTCATGATTGCTATTACAATCCTTTTTTCTAAAGTTAAGGAAAAAAAAAATAAAAAAGCCTTGCTTCACTTTATTTTGTCCTTTTTAATAATTTATTTTAAAGTACTGCACGTAATACGGATACAATGACACTGGTGTTTGGACATTTCTAGGGACCTAAAACCCCCTCAATATCAAAAGAAAGCCTCCTATTTTTCCTGTGGGTCAGGCTTTGTTCACAGGCACAATCAAAATGCTTTTTGGGCATCTAGTACATTGTCCAGATTAATTCACACTAAGAAACAAAACCCTTCCATTTTAAGTTACTTATGAAGAAAAACGGCAAACCCCACTATTAGTTGGGAAAAGAGTAGATAAGTAAGAAGCATTAAACTGTATCATTTATATTATAAAATGATGGGCAGTTTTGCAGTCAGATGGCTGTTCAGGCCATTAGTGTACCTTGTGTACAAAATGTCAATTTTAATTGTGACTGGATGTGCTCTACAGTGCAGCCCACAGCAACCAAGTCTATGACAGTCAGAGAGAGAATGCAATCAGTGCCCTGTATGCAAATGCTATTAGGAAAATCAGCTGCTTGGTAAAACAAGTCTGGCATCAGAGAAGGAAGGGTGAAACAGTCATATTTTATTGTCAATAGGAGAGATGAAACCATGTAGATTAGATTAGAACAAACCTAATTGGAGATATGGGTGGTTTGCAGTACAGTAGAGAGAACAGGCATTAATTTGTGTCATGCTACGCCATGTCACTACCACTTGAAATTCCATTGGGCAATATTAATTCAAACAGAGGTCTAGGCTGTTAATAAATGAGGTAAATTGAGTCAATTACTAATTTCATGCTTTTCTGATTTTTGGTTTGGATAGATAATATCCACAATTTAATGCACTGTCCTCTAGAGATCTTTGCCACTTATGAAGAACATGTGTTCATAGAATTATTTATACTATTCCTGTTGATAAACATTGCTCCTGTACCCAGAGCAACAGGACAAAGGGCAGGAAGGGAGCCAGGATTTTTCTGCCTTTTCCTCTTGATTGAACTATTTCATTAGTTGTGACATGACTTTCTTGCCTCCAGGCAGATCTTCACTTTTTCCTTGTCATTTGCTTCCTTATCAGTGGCACAACAAAGTCTTCACTCATGTGCCTGCATTGACATTTCCCTATCAATATCTTATCACTGCTTTAAGCAGTTGAGAAGGCTATTTCCTACAAATCAAGGCAGAGGGGAGAAGCTTTTACACCCCTTTCTCACAGTAGAGACCCCAAAGCTGATCTTGAATCCCCCTGCCAAGTGTACATTTTTTGATTGCTCCCATTTTTCTGAGACAGAGCTTTTAATAACGCACTGCCTCTCCCACCACTCTAGCTCCACTCCTACCTGTGGCTGATAAGGCAGGAGCTGTGCAATCAGCCCCAGCAGCTCACCTCCAGCACTGCCCAGGGAGTGCTCTCTGATCCATTGGCTCACTTTCCAGCCTTGGATGCTCTCCCAGAAAACCCACTTCTAAGAGAATGTCTCCAACTCTATCAGCATATGTAAAACCTGACACCTCTGTCTGGGAAAGGCAAAGCAGAATAAACATGATGGAAGTATTTTGATCTCTCTGGCAGAATTATTTGTCTGCTCTGCCATATCTTCTTACTGAAATAGCATATTATTTATTATTGGTAACTGAACTCACCACCTCTTAGTTCAAGATGTGTATCACTTACTGCCATTCCTTTCTCATAAACGCATGCCAATCGCTTATAAAAGTTAAAATAAATGACAAGGACATAAAGAAATGCTACCCACCCCTCAAAAAAGAGAAAAAAAAAAGAAAAAGAAAAGAAAAAAGAAAAGAAAGAAGATAAACTCAAACTACTTAATTTATTGGAGAGAAATAACTTCATAATAGTCTCAGATAATACTTATACCAAGACAATCTTCTTTCTTGGTTCTATGAAGCAAGCTCAGCATTTCTATTTCCCATTTGCCTTTCTATTTTTTAAAATATAACTTAAAAAATAAAATTTTACATGTTGGCCTTTGATTATTGTTACAGCTTCCTCTGTGGGATATGTTGTACTCTCATTTTAGTGTGTACAGAAGTTCATTGTTTTTTAAAACCTTTGATGTTTTAAGCAGAGAATTAATTGTGAGAGATAGTAAGAATAAATTAGATAGAAGAAACCTTCTGTAAACACACAAATATTGTGATCAAGCTGATAGAAGAGGAAGTACAGAAAAGTGCAGAGGCAGCTAAATGACATAAAATGATCTGATGCCAAATGATCTGAAGCCACCATCCAATCTTTCATGGTTCAGTTCAGGTCATTGGGTGAACTTTATTTTTCACACTAACCTTTGTCTGTATTTGTAAAATGAGTATTCATGACTATGTCTTGAGAAGAGGTTTAAGTGCCTACATCTTGTGGATATAAATGTAGCTATCAAAGCTACAGATCTATTCCTTTCAGCCAGAACTCAGATGTACTTAGTGTTGCCATTTCATGACTGCAGACATTTTTGATGGAGCTTTTAATCTTTATTTTTTCAGTTAAAAAGTGTAAAAAGAATTGTCTCCTCCAGTACTGGCTGTATTTGTGAATATGCATAGATTATTCAGATCCTATCAATATTTGGTATTTCCCTTTGTGAGTCTTTTCAGGAAAAATCAGAATTCAAGCCCACTACTTCTGAGATGTCTTAATGTTTAATAATTTCTTTAGAACTATCATTTGCTTTATGACTTCCTGGAGTGTACTGTATACAAAGATATTTTTACATCATGGCACAGGATGAGGGAGAAAAAGGGAGGGAAAAAACCCCTTGACTTTGGGTGAAATATTAATCTTCAAATCCAGATGAAAATGAACATGGCAACTTATTAATATTAATACTAGCCTATTAGTATGTATAACATGAATATCTCAACAACTACTCATTCTCTAAGTTGATAAACCAACAATGAGTGTATCATTCTGTGAAACACGGTAAGACTTTAAGTGCAGGGGAGAGAGGCTGCAGCTGAATTATGAAACAGATTGGTTCTCTGGTAGATTTGTACTTTGCATGTTTGTGAGGATATTAACCTCAGGATGGGAGTTGTGTGCCCCCTAATTACACACTCAGGTTATTTTGAAAAGCTTTTAATCGGACTTTCACATAACAGTGAACATGAAAAACATACAGATAAAAAGGGGCCATGCCTTTGAATTTACATGGGCAAATAGTACTTTCAAGTCTTCAGCAGTAATTTTTTCTGTTGACATTGTAGATGTGAGGTTTATGCCATCTGGGTCAATAACCTCCTTGTTTCAAGAAAAATGGCTTCTTTTTCTGGAATGTTTAACAGACAGTGGAGGAGATTAAACAGAAGCTCTTACATAATCTTTTCATTTGTATGTTAAGAAGAGATGGACAGGATGCATATAGAATGGTATTTGTGGAATTTTAACCAAAGCTATCATTGCAATCGAAATCTGAAAATAAATTACTTTTCCATTACCATCATTCACAATTTTTTTTCCTTGGGTTTAGCAGGGCAAAGTCCTGGCTTAAGCCTTTTCAATGAACTAAAAGCATTAGGAGGAGATAAATACAATGAGTGCAAATCCATTTTACTGCTGAAATTATTGTCTTACTCACTCAGTAGGAAATACTCTCCTGCCATTGCTGCAGGACTCGTCAGAAGAAATTCTGGCTCTACTGAAATTAAGAGAACAGCTTCCTTTGATGTCAGTGGGGACAGGATTACATCTTGGTGTTTGCCACCATGGATGCTAATTTTAACCCTCAGGAGAAATGTATTCACCAGTGTCCTCAAAGCAGAGCTTTGCAGTATTTATTACAGACTGTCTGCTCTCCAGCAGAGCACTATCTTTTATTTTTCTGCCAATTCTGACTGCAAATAAATAAAATCTAACTGAGGAATCATGAAATCCATCATCTTTCTGGCTTCTCCTGTACTTTTAATAGAAGACTCATGTTAGGTGGTCAGTTTTTTATTAGGCAGTGAACACTTAACATAAAATAAGATTCACCAAAAGACATCACAATTAATAGATTTATAAGAAAGTAAATTTAGCACATTCTTAAGGAAAGAAACCCAAATAGGCATGATCACCAAATAGTTGTCATTTTTATTTGAGAAATGTTGTATGAGACTATGTTATTTGAGACTTACCAACAATTTGCTGCTCTGAAGGGCAAATGTAGATTTTAATATGTTAAAAGGAATTTAGATGTTTAACTCTTAGAAGACTAGTGCATGATCATATGTTGCAGTCTAAAAATAAAGGTTTTCCCTCTAGTATAAGAGATAGTGAAACTAGCAATGATGCACGAACACCTGCTGCCCTCAGACTCCTAGTGGAGTTTTCATGAAGGAGTGCAACTGCAACATTTAGTGAATTAAAAATTACTTGAAAATATACTTATTTAACTGCTTTAAATTGCAAGTCACTCACCTAACAAAAACCTGAGTAGTGTATTTTGTCCATCCACAATTTTTCTTGTCTTGGACATTGTGTCTTTGCCCTGGAGGAACCCCGCTCTGCTCAGCAAATATATTAAGGACTAAATTTTTAAAGTATCATAGAAAGGTTTGAGTTAGAAGGCACCTTCAAAGATCACCTAGTGCAATCCCTCTGCTAGGGGAAAGGGAATCTTTCACCAGATCAGGTTGCTCATGTTGGCTCGTGCTTGCTGTGGAGATGTTGATTAATGTAACACAGAAGGTATGTGTACAGATGCCCTTCTCTGATCAAAATAAGAGGGAAAAACTGGATAAAATAGTGAACAAGTAAAATGTTATTAGTGATATTGGCTACTCCTCTTGAATTAGTCTGTACTTTGGACATAAATAGTCCCTACATTTAAAGAAAGCTCTTAGAGGTAAGAGGGAACTTTCCTCTCTCCAGTAATTAAAAGACAATTGCTGGCCCTGTAGATTTAGCAATGTCATCCATAACCTTAACTCAGGCGGTTCTGTGGCCAGCCCAGATATGCAGATGGCCTTGGCATATGACCATGAAAGTGATGTAAATCATCTCTCATTGAATCGTAGCATCCCAAGCTGTTGCCATTTAATTGTTCAGTTTATACACAAGTAAATGCCAGTAGAATAATTTGAACTACTGGCACAATCTTTCTGTGAGGTGCTGCTTGTTATCAGCTGCAGATTGTTTCAACAGGTAACTTCTGCCCCAGAAGGGCATGCACTGTTTCACCTACTCATTTGACAAGTTTCTGCCAGTTTTGGTGTCTTCACAGTTTTTTGGTTTGTGCAATTCTCTTTTATCTCTTTAATTCAAAAAGAATAAAATGTATAAACTTATTGTTTCATACTGAAATAGTGTTTATTTTACTTAATGTAGGCCTCTCTGCTATCCTAGTATGACAGGTCAAAATAATTTCATAACACTCTAACTAATACATGAAGGCAGGTTTGAAAATTTCTTTGACTGTAAGCTGGGAGTTGTCCAATGAAATGGTAAGAAAAAATATTGTAATATCTTCTTGCCATAGCAGAGGTGAGGTAAATAGGTTTGTTCAGATAAGTGAGTGTTCATATTTCCTACTATAAGCTAAAAAACTTACCTTTTCTAGAAACATATGGTTTTCTGAATGGCTGTCTGCCTTTATTCTTCCATTTTTCCAGTTGTACTTTCTCTCTTGGAGTGGAATATTTTTGGTTAGATTGAGAAGTCCATATTTTCCTGTGTGTTTGTACCATGCATGTTCTACATATTTTAGATTTAATCCAGCTACACTATAAAATATGTCTGTATATTTAGTGACACTTCACTGTAAGTCACACAACTGGATCATAAGGAATATGCTGGCTAACATGCCTTTAGTGTGGAGCTAACATAAAAGTATATGATGCAATTAATCAGGAATATATTGGAAATATCTTTGTGACTGGTGGATTTAAATGGCAATGAAAAGATTAGCTCCTTGGTCAACCATCTTAACTTAATGACAAATGTTGCAATGGGACAGTGTTAAATTCTCTGACAAGCATGCAGCAGTGCTAGAATAATACTTTAGATGCATAAAAATACAGTAGATGGACTGCAGGAAAGTGAAGCCTGAAAGAAACAGAACACAAGGAAATCCAAGTACAAAAGAAGAGATGTTTGAAATTTTCCACTTGTCTCCTACTGCCAGAGGAATAGTTCTGATAGCATAGTTCATAACTGGTTGATTAATAGAAACAGAATTAAAGTCATTATTCTGTTTATAGCAGTTATAGAAAAACATGAATAAACAGAATATTACAGCAGCACTCTATATTTGTCATCTCATATTTTGTCTCACAGTTCTATCATCCCATTCAGTCTATTTGTATATATCTTTATTTCCAGACCTTCATGTGCCTCTAGCTGTGTTCATCCCACTGGTACCTAAAAGAACCCTGGCTTTTTCTGGGAATTTGGTTCTAATGGAATTAATGAATTTCAGATTAAAAATGCCTAATTAGAGAAATTCAGAGTTAGTAGACAAAACACTTGTGGATAGATAAGGATCTGGATAAACAGCAAACAGAAGTGAGAAGTACCAAGTAAGTGTCAGGGGAAAAACTCAAAAAAGAGTAAAGAGCTGTTTAAGGTCTTTTAAGATTGGCAGAACTCATGCATATTTTTATATGGCTGGGAATAAAGGAGGAATGTCCCTAAATATTAGAGGTCTGAAATTTTGGAGACTGTCTTACAGTCCAACTACATCTAAAATGGGGCTTATAAAGTTTATGAAGAGGATTATGTGACTTGATTGTGATATTAAATAAGTGATGCTGAATAGACTTATATTCTCATAACTTCCTGTCTCTACAATAGTGGTAAACATACCTTGGGGTTCTTATTCAGCTGTGTATTTCTTCTTAAAACACAAGACTCTAGTATGAATTTAAAAAAAAAAAAAATTAAAAAAAAAAGGGAAGAAATAGAACCAAGATTTGGAACAGAACTTTCTCCATAAGAAATCCAGATTGGAATGTTGGACAATGTCAGTAGTAACAGGGTTCTGGCTGCAAAGCAGTCAATTTATTGACTCATTAACAGTTCATAAAATTTAGCGCATGCCTCTGTTTCTTGTCACTGGTAAACATATGCTCTGAATTTATAGTGGGATCTACAGTACCATTCCATAAATATTAAAAATAGTTTTGTGATCATTACAATGAATGTGTTTCAAACCACAGTGGAATTCTGATCTTAAATAAAAGGATTGCAAATTGTGGCAGACAAGTTCACATGATTCATGACCTACTGAAATCACTGAAACAATCCAGCAACTCAATGAAAGCCTTCAAGAACGCTTTTTTCTCCCAGAATCTAAAAGCAATTTCTGATCATCAACATAATTCTAGAGGTGTGGATGAAATATACTGTTTCTCAGTATAGTGTATCACAAATAGAACCAGTGAAAAGGCATTCCCAGGATACTGATAAACAACTGTGATGATTATAGATATTACAAAATAGAGTTAAGACATGAGCACCATTTTATCTTGTATAAAATAGGGTCTGGTATATCTGTAACTGCCAGATTCCTCTAATGTTACTCATGTTGAAATGTGGTATTTAGTTTGAGTAAGGGAATTAGACTTTGACACACGAGTTTTAAAAGTCTGTTTTAAGTACACATTGACAAGGAAGTGAATGGACTGAACTAATTACTATGATATTGCTATTCTTTTTTATAAATGTAGTGAAATATATGAAAACAGCACAACAATTAACACATGAAGCAAATAAATCCCACAGTGTGACCTTTTACTTTCCCTCTTCATCAGAAATGTGGTGTGGAAATTGTTGACCAGTGAATCTCCTTCTTTCTCCTGTTTCTGTGAACTTCTCTTGATGATTCCCTTTTCCCACACTCTTTGGCTGGTAGAGTCTTCAATAATTTTTAGAATAGCATCAAATGTAGCTGACAGTAGACCCTATAAAAATATAGGTTATATCTCAATTGAAAGCATTTATTTTGGGCATCTGGTTTAAATTTGATTTGAATTGAAGCAGTTAAAAAGGAGCAAAAAGTCATTTTATTTGCAAATATGACACTTGTGATATTATAACCACATCTAAAAACTAAGTACCTTGCAGCCCTTCACTCACCCCCAAGCCCCACCACCAGGGGAATGGGGAGGAGAATCAGAAACAAAATTAAATCTATGGGTTGAGAAAAGAACAGTTTAATAACTGAAATAATAATAACCATCACAAAAAAACCCCAAAAAATTGCAATGAGAAGGAAGACAACAGAGAGGAATAAACCCAAAGACAGATAATTGATGTATAATACAATTCCTTTTATTTTATTTGTAAAATAGTGGGAAAATTAACTACAAATACCTGCATTTGTAGAATCCTGTGTTTGTGATAGGGAGAGAATCTACCTCATTGGTTGCACATGATAGGAGGTACTACAATTTTTGTTGCTGTTCAGTGAATAGCTTTATATGAATGAACACGCTTTTTTTCTACTTCCAAGAAGTACACCTAAGGTATACAAGCCACAAAACTGTCCCCAAAAAGGTTACAAAAAAGGAACCTAAGTTTTCCAGTCCAGACAGGCAACTCCTATTTTGTCCTTATGCATCTCCATTCAGAGAGCTCTGCTACAGGCTTGGGATAACAGAGGGCATATGCAACCAATAAAAGAGGTAAGATCACAGTGTTGAGATTTATTCCACAGCAGACCTGCTGCTTTTGCTTGGACTTTTCATGAGATACAAATATAATAAAAAGATGAAAATATTGAAAAAAAAGAGAGATAAAAAGGATACAAATGTGAGATTGTACATATTTGAAATCAAGATATATTCTAAGCTGATGTATCGAATTAAAACTTCCTGTGTGAAGTGGAATAACACAGTTCAAATTTCCTTTCAGTTAAAGGGACACTTCCATAAACACAAAGACTGAAGCCCAAATAACATTGTCTATTCTGATTTCCTGTAATGAACCAGGTATTATGCATCCTTCAATAATTTCTACATAATTTCTACAGTGTTTAATTTTGATTACTTTTTTTTTTACTGATCTGATGAGATGTCTCATAGAGGAACATTCAATCTCATTTCTTGAAAGTGGGGAATAACATAGACATTTGGGTAATAGCTGAGTATTTGGGACTGACTTTTTTACAAATGGAGTAGAAGTATACAGCAACTTATCCTCAGCTCCTATGTGTAAAGATTTATAAATGAATACTAATATTTACATATTTTTTAAAATCTTTACATTCAAGTTTTCTAAATTATTCCCTGAACAAACTGTTTGGCAAGTCTCCACTGAATCATTCCTAGTTAGGGATGCAGAAGCTAAAGCCTGATGCAGAACTCTATTGCCTAACACGAGATGAAACATCTTTGCTTCTGTATCTTTACAAGCATCCATGATCTTTATGAGTGATCATACCACTAATATGTGATTCTCAGGTCACACATAGAAAAAAGAAAATCCCAACTCCTCTGTAGTTTCCTCCTTCTGCAATGCTGTGATTTGCCTGTTTAACTGTTGGTTTTTTTGTTTTTTTTTTTAATATAAGAATTGATCAGATGGGTCANAAGCATCCATGATCTTTATGAGTGATCATACCACTAATATGTGATTCTCAGGTCACACATAGAAAAAAGAAAATCCCAACTCCTCTGTAGTTTCCTCCTTCTGCAATGCTGTGATTTGCCTGTTTAACTGTTTTGTTTTTTTTTTAATATAAGAATTGATCAGATGGGTCACCTAAGGCATCATATATGTGAAGTATTATGTTATTAGGTAGTAAATAATGAAAAATTATATAACAAGATAATTAAAATGAAAATGGTCTAACGCATAATTGGACATTTTTAATGTAAAAATATTTTAAATTGTTTAATTTGTTTGGTTACAGTACAGTAGTACTGATAGTATGGTTTTGACAATGACCAGGAATGATCAAAATTATTAGTATATCTGACAGCATCTTGATAGTGAAAAAAATCTCATTAAAATCTAGAAATTGGCATTGAAGCAAACAAGTTCAGTAAGAGGGAGGGTGTTAAAAAGCACAGGTACAGAGTAAGTCTTGGCAAAGCTGTTGGCACAGGTAAAAAAAAAGGCAGATTTACACACCAAGCATGTAACAGTGCCCAACAAACTAAATCCAGGCTATTCACCAGCTCCTTCAAATACACTGCCACATATTAGCAGTAGCTCCTCTTCTGAAAGTGTATAACACAGGACAGATTGTAATAGCAAATTGCCTGAATCCGTGCCTTGGTATCATGTAACAAATAATAACTCTGTGTACAGTAGCATGGCTCTGTTCATCCAAACATGCTGCCTGAAAAGCCATTGAGCATGTAGCTGACATCTCATTCGTTTTCCTCTCACTTTACTTCCACATCTCAGCTCTCAGCTTCCAGCCTTGCATATGCAGTTAACCATATGTAGTGTTGTTACCCAAAATCTACAGCTCTCCTATTTCAAAAAGCTGTATGGAGTTTGGAGATAAAAACAAAAACTATTTTTGAAACCAGAAATCGACCTACTTAAAGCAATCTTACATCTTTTCTTTGACTTTTCTTTTTTAATACAGTGATAAAAATGGAAATATATTCTTTCTGTGTTTTGGATGTTTTTAACATCATCTTGATACCATACATGGTGCAACCAAGTGTATCAAGTGGTCTATACCTACTATTGCTCTCTAAATAAGTAAATAAATAGCTTACTATGCATCAGATGTAAACAGTTTGTTTTGACATACTGCACGTGGTAGCTTTATAATACATAGGAATGTCATTCACAGCAGTCAAGCTAAAAACTCAGCTTTTATTGAAATATATCTACAAATGCATGGCTGAAATAACAATAGAAAAAGTTGATAAGAGCATCTATTTAAAACTAGAACGTAATTGTGGTTTTTGTTCTCTCAGCAGACATCTAGGATTAACTTCTTTAAAGTTCTCTGTTTCATTTTTTTAGATGGATAGTTAGTCATATGCCATGCCATATGCCACGAGAGTTCATTAAAGAAGCAGGACTGACCCTCTGATATTCTCCATGGAGACAAGAGATTGTTCTGCAGCCAGGAATTGCCAGTGTTCAGGGTCACACTCTCTGTACTCCCATTACAGACGGTAAACCTGAAAGAGGAGGCTTGTGGCACTTCTGAAAATATGCCAGTAAAGCAATCCAAACAAATTCCAGATCACAGACCATTGCTATTCGCTGTTTGTATCCCACATAATTTTTCAAGCAGTCAACAAACCTCCTACCTCCCACAGGAGGTTACATGCATTGCTAACAAAGAATTACCTGTTACCTCCACCATAACAGGCACTACAACCTCAGCCTTTATACAGGAGTATGAGCTCAGATTTCCTCTGCTTCTTTTTTTTTTGTGTGTGTGTGTGTGATTTGTGCAGTGAAAAGGAGTGCCTGTTCGTTCAGCTTACAAGACTTCTAAGGAACTGTGCTCTATCCATCAAAAACTGGAAAAATTCCTTGTGGGAGAGGGTCAGTTTCTCCAAAAGAAAGGGGGATGAGTAAACTTACCTGGACATACTTAATAAACAACTTTGGGTTGGTGTGTTTTTCCTTAGAGTTTCTGCCCTCAAAATAATGACTAGCATTTGAAAATTGTGCTAATTATCCCACTGGTATATTTGAAGTACCTTCTCAAGTAAATATAACATTTTAGAAATTAGTTCTTTAAGAACTTTAAGTTCTTTTCAGACTCATAAAGTAACTCAGCAAGAGTCTGGGAAAAATGAAGCACAACGGAATCTGCAAAGTACAGGAGCTGGCACAGCAAGGCAAGAGGTATTTATTAGCTGAGGAGTTTTCTTAGAACCTCAGCAGAAGAATTTCAGGTCACTCTGATCAACTACAAGAACACTGGCAGAGCTGCTCCCTATTTTCCCAGGATCTCAAGGACCCTACTTTGGAGCTCAGTATTGTCATTCCTGCTAAACTGTGTTTCACTGCTAGTGAAGTGTGTCTATCTTTTCAATATTTTTTTACCTCCTCCAAAAAACCACTGTTATCCACTAAACAGATCAGAAAGCTAGGTAAAATTAATTCCCTCTTTAAAATGCCCAAACTCATCTATTCCTGAAGACATCTACAGGCAATAAAAGCTGTTTGATTTTCTCCCATGCACATAATACTTTTTTGAGAATTCGTATTTCTAATATAAAATCTAAGATTATCCTGTGAATATAGACACCTTTTTTTTTTTTAAAATTATTTTTTCCCCTCCTATCAAGCCTTTCATACTGAACCCAGCAGAATGGATGATCCTAGAAATCCTCTAGTTTATTTAATTTAAATACTTTTTTCTTTTTTTTTCCTGTTCTCTACCTTTCTCAAACTTGAAAAATTTGGATAAATACCAGTTATAAAATTAAACTACAATATATACAACTTTTTATATACTTCTAAACCTGGGAGAGTATTAAAAAGGCAACAAAAAGGAAATTCATAAAACCCTTTAAGTTTCTGACTGAGAGCAAATGTGGAGATTATGCATCCTTGTTGCATATCCTGAATAACATGGAAGGTAGAGGGAAAAAAGTTTTCTGGGAAAAAATATGTTATTCCCCAAAATATACAGTTAAAGAAAAGGTTTATCTGAGTTAAAGCAAAGGGAAAAAGACCTGAAACAAATCTGAAAAACCCAATTCAACAAACCAAAAGGCTCCACAAGGGAAAAAATTGCTTCATCAGTTGTTTATGGTGCACAGACAGAAACACTGATTCCAGTGAAGGGAGAAAGCAGGATAAGGATGGGGTGAAGCTGAAGCTGGTTTGAGGTGTTTGTGGGTGACAGCTCTACAGGGCAGCTTTGGCTAGGAATCCTAATCCATCTTCCCTTTCCTTTTACTGCTAATTTTTGTGACCATCTGCAAACCTGCTTAATTCACCAAAATCACAGAAAATTACCCAATCATAAAGAACCAAAGTTTCTTGATTTTTATTTTCTCCCTTCTGATTTTAATGACTTAGATTTGTTTAGTCAAGGGAAGTAAGGCTGTGTAGCTAGAAGGAAAGGGAGAAATGATGAGGAAATAAGTGCTGGGAAGGGAAAAGCAATGTTACTAGACTTCTTTCAGTAGGAACAGGATGTTAATCAGCTCATTGTCCTGCGGAGGGTAGGCTCAGGGTGGATAAGGTGATGTGAATTTAAGCTCAAGCTTAAGAGCTTGTCATGGTTTAACCCTAGACAGTAACTGAGTCTCACCCAGCTTCTCACTCACCCCATCACCAGCAGGATCCAGGAGAGAACTGGAAGAGTAAAAGTGAGAAAACTCCTGGGCTGAGATAAAAGCAATTTAACAAGGAGAGCAAAAGTCACATGCACAAGCAAAGCAAAACAAGCAACTGATTCACTGCTTCCCATGGGCAGGCATGTGTTCAGCTGCTAAACTGGCAAAAAAAAATAATCCAGACTAAAAATAAACAACTTAGCTAGGTAAGGAAAGCTGGGGACTGCGTGATCAGGATCATGTTCCAGGAAGACAAAAGCCTGGGAAAGAGGAGGGAGATCCCTTGCTTGTAGTAGTGGTAAGGAATCAGATCAGCCCCCTCATAACATGTGACATCACCCTCAAAGTGACAAAGGAATTCTAAATAGAAACAGACTCTTAGTTGAACAGCCCTGAGCATGAGACCATTGCATTGTGCATTAATACACACATTCTCCAGGCTATTTTTTTTTTGTAAAACCAGTTATCCATATACCATGAACTGTTAACTGTTCTTCAGTTTGGAAATGCAAGCCAGGACACTTTTATGAAAACCTTTCTAGACATACAACAGATAGACGCAAGGATTTAAAGAAAAATTTAAATCTGTATTGCTGCTTCTCTCAGCAGTTTGTAACTGAGCAAATAAAGGACAGCTTATGCCCATTTCCTAAAATGCAGGATTTTTTTTCCCTCCAGCATTTTGGTCTTTTAAATGAATTTATCATGAAGTGCAGGATAAATGTCATTAGCACTCACTTTCAAAAATGAAATGAGTTAGTTGTTGTCTACATTCATTTAATTTATCACTCCAAGCAGAGACTGCACCATACTGATTCCTAGTAGACACAGAGTGATTTCTCCATACTAAGGAAGTGTTTTTGCCCTTAAGAAATAATATGTGGCTATTATAAAAAAAAAAATATTATTTTGATGTTAATCTTCATTTAGAAAAGAAAAACCCCTTCTAGGGTGACAGAGTAACTACTCACTGTGAAGAACTTGACTTTACACTCTCCTTACTCCATTTACAGAAGGGAATGGTGAAGAATGAGTATACATAGGCTCTGAGAACTACAGAAACTGATTATCCCACAGATATAAAATAAAATAATTTAAGACCACCATCTGGGATAATGACAAGAATTTACTACATCATGTGACAGCAACAATCCTTTCGAATAGCATTTCTGAATTCTTATATATTTGTTGAATATCATACCTTATTTTTTTAGGTCACATAGAACACCTTTTTTGAAGGGATCTTAGAAAAGTACAGAGTAAAGAACAAGGAGTAGGAAAAAAAAAAAGTATTAGGTGCACCTCTAATGAAATCAGTCAATATCACCATAGCTTTCGTAAAAATATCATTTTCACTTCTCATTTCTTGATATGAACTATTTGACAGAGAGCCTGGGGTAGCTAAAGACAGAGAGGGGAGCTTTGGGATAGTTCAAACTATGCAGGCAAAACATTACTTTTGCTTTCAATGGGGTTATTATTTTCATTTCACTTTATTTTTAGCAGGCTAGCTTTTTAAAAAAAAATTAGTCATAAGACTATACAAGAAAAAGAAACAACATTTTTAAGTATGTGACATAAAACAGCCAAGGTGTGGCCTTTTTTCCCCTTCCAGTTCAGCTGACCATGAAGGCATTGAGCAAATAACTTTTAAAAGAAATAAATCAGGAAATCCAAAATCAGTTTGAAAGGTTTGACTCTTATTTTACCATAGCCATGTGCATTTTAGTTTATGCCATGGTTAATTCTACTTAAGTGAGGTGTTTAAGTACATATATGTATGCAGAGAGTGAGGGAGTAACACCACCAATAATAGCATGTAACTGATTTCTAATGTATGTCGTGTCTCAAATGTCATCCTTTGTATGTTTGTCTCAAATTTATAAGATGCACACCTTGAAAATTACAATATATTAGAGATTGCATCTCTTTATTATCTGTGAGTGATATATTAACAATACACTCTGTTTTCATTCATGGTCTCCTTGGATTAACAGTACACTCTGTTTTCGTTCATGGTCTCCTTGGAACTTCTCAAAGGTTGCTGTAGGATCATTAAATATTAAAATTTTCTTTCTGTGCAGGAATCAAGCCAGACTGTGCAAATTGTGCTTTTCAGGTCCATCTTACAGTCAGATTATAATATATTTATGAAATATAAGACCTATTTTAGATCTTTTTAGGTCTGAATTTTAGATTTTCCATTTTACATATTATAGAGAACAAAGTGTGCTGAAGTTAGAGTGTACTATTCAAAACTTTGAATCCCAAGTCACAATTTTCCCACAACTTTTCCTTTTTGCTAAGCAGACTGTCTCACATGTTTAGACTAGGCTAGGAGTTCTTAAGTAGATTTTAATTTTTATGTGAAAGTATTACTTGGAATCATTTAAATTCAAAGAGAGTAATGGTGCAAAAAGGAAAATGCTTTTTGTTCAAACCTTTATTATTGCCTCATGAATTAAGGGAGTCTAGAACTTTCTCATAAGGGACAGACTTCTCTCTGGTGCCCAGTGACAGGACCTGAGGGACCAGGCTGAAGCTGTGTCAGGGAAATTTTAGGTTGGATATCAGGAAAAGGTTCTTCACCCAGAGGGTGGCTGGGCAGTGAAACAGCTCCCCAGGGCAGTGGTGACAGCACCAAGCCTGACAGAGCTCAAGAAGTGACTGGACAATGCTTTGGGGCACATGGTGAGACTCTTAGGGCTGTCCTGTCTGAGGCCAGGAGTTGCACGTTGATGTTCCTTGTGGTCCTTTCCAACTCAGGATATTCTGTAGTTCTATGATTCCATGATGACTATGTTTTAATTCATATTACAGTCAATGTTTGGACTTTCCCACAGCTTTCTGTGAGATGTAACACATGGCTTAGCATTGATGTATCTTCCTTTTAATACGAAATGTGAGCAAAAGAAGTTTGGAGATATATTTTAGGGTCGTTATCTGCAGTCTGGTAAAAGTTTTATGGTTTATAGCATTTTGTTAGCACAGAATGAGTGCTTTTCTTTATACAAACTATCCTAGCCAAGAGTTATTGTGCTTAGTTATCTCAAGGTAGCTACTTCTTGTTGAAAACAAGATGAATGGTGGTGCTAGAGTCTGTATCTGTTAAAAGTAAATGCTTGACTTCTTTTAGGACATAATAGGGCCAAATGCAAGGTGCTACACCTGGATCAGAGCAACCCTTGGTACCAATCCAGGCTGGGCATGAACAGATCCAGAGCAGCCCTGGGGGAAGGATTTGGGGGTGCTGGTGGGTGAGAGGCTGGACACACCCCAGCTGTGTGTGCTGGGAGCCCAGGAACC
The DNA here is from genome assembly GCA_013397295.1 of Polioptila caerulea. Lineage (NCBI taxonomy): Eukaryota > Metazoa > Chordata > Aves > Passeriformes > Certhiidae > Polioptila > Polioptila caerulea. Next base: position 601,896 of record VYXF01012216.1, read on the forward strand.
CCCCGTGTGCTGGGCTGCATCCAGAGCCCCGTGGGCAGCAGGGCAGGGAGGGG
>VYXF01012216.1:616941-659153 GCA_013397295.1 Polioptila caerulea
GGCAGCGTCTCGCCATCGGCTCCGTCCTCACTGCGAGCTTCCCGGAGGGAGGGTTTGCACGAAGTTTGGCCACGTCTGGGGAAAGGGTGGGTGGGTTTCCTCATGAGCACCGCCCTCCCCCTCCCCTCCTTTGGGTGTGCTTTGCAACGTTCCTTGTGGTTTCGAGTTTAAGCACTGGATGGGGAGCTGTAAATTACAATCTCGGCCAAGTACGGTTTAGCAGGGCGAGAACTTCAGTGCAAGGGTAAAGTGCCTTTCAGAGTAGGGGTGGGCGCTGTGCTGCTGCCCAGGCCGTGGATGCACTAGAGCAGCCCAAGCACACGGCCAGGAGCGAGCATCCAGCTCCACAGAGGATGTGCTGGCCCCTGATGCTCGGCAGCGCGGCTCGCATTGGGTATGGGCAGCGCCAAACAGCCCTTTAGGCTTGAGGTGAATGCAGTGTCTGGGACCCCGCATGGTTTCGCCTGTGTGTCAGAGCAAACTTTGTTCCAAGAAGCTGTTCACGGCATTTGCTGTATCAGTCCCGAGACAGGAGCTCAGGGTTTATTGTTTGCAGCCACAGGCGGCTTTGGGTGTTTCTCCACCACCCCCTAGCAAGAAAGGAGGCAAAGCAGAAGAGGGACAGATTCAAGTGCAGTTTAACGTTGGCTGCATAATATGCTCTGCAGTTTATTCTTAGATTTGGTCAGTCGATAAGAAAATTTCTACATAATGTATGGACATGCTAAACTAGAAGAAGTTATAACTGTAAAAGGATTTAATAGAGCATTTATGTCAGTGCAATCATAGTTTTGAAGCGATTTTATGTTTTGCTATTTTTCTTGGTGTAACAAAAGATCCTTAACTTTTAGACCACTGATATTGGAGGTATCTTTGTGTACAAACTACAACCATCAGGTTATAGAAATGTAATTATTAGTAAGTGTTTAAAATCGTGTGTAGCTAGAAGGAATACAATTAAAGTGCTCAGTGGAAGTGACAGAGCGAATCAGAGGAGCTTGGTGTTACAGAATGTAATTAAAGTACCAGTCTGTTTGGAGATATATGAAACAAATGCAATTAACCAGCTTGCTGAAACGACAGGAGCACGACATAATTTATTCGAGTTTTGTCATGGGGAACACATGTAGAACGTTTGTTCTGGTTTAGCCTTATGAGGGTGGGGCAGTGCAGGTGAAGCACGGAGCTAATTTAGTGCCGGACCATTAGGAAAAATAGCCAAGAAGCTCCAGGAATACGTGTGATACTCCCCTTTTGTGGGAAGATATTGCAGAGACTGTCAAGTTTGCCTGCATTAACAACTCTCTGAAATAAATAAATAAAGAGCTTTGTGGATAGCACATCATGACCAAGTAGATATAAGCTGTTATTGTCGAAATGACTAACAAGTAGCTTGAAGAAATACTGGCAGGCAAGCTTGGCACACAGTGCTTTTGTCTCTTTAGAAGCATAGTAATTACGATCACATCTTAGGCTGACATGTACCACTAGTTGCTTTGAAAAGATCTCTATCAACATCAGCATCATTTGTGATGCTTTCCTTTAAGAAGAAAAGGCAGAACCCAACAGACTTTTTGTTTAATAGGTCCTGGTTTGTTTTCTATGTTTGAAAGTTACCTCTCAGTGTATTTCTGGTTTTGAGGGGGTTTTGTTGTTAGGATTGGCTGGGTGTTTCTGTTTTTTCTCTTGGCAAGAGGTCCAGACATGGGCACTGTAGCATTTGAAGCATGTTAACCATCCTTTTCCCTCTGAGTTTAGTTTTCCCTCTGAGTTCAGTGGTACAGGTCAAAACGATCATCTTTTTTTTCTAAAGTTATTTTTCATGGTTATTAAAGTTATTTTTCATGGCTTTCCATGGTTTTAGAACACCTGAAAATTACACAGCTCAATGAAAGTGGCAGAAAACATGTGTTACAAACCCATATGTAGCTTTTAGGGGATTTATTATTGTGCTTTTGATTTTCCTGTAACCCTGCCCATGTTCTTGAACTCTGATGAGTGAATAACTTCAATTCTCTTTTTCTTTAGCTATCAGTCTTGGTTATTGTTCTTGACACAAAGCAAACAAAGAAAAAAAAAATCCCAAATACTGAAACACACACAGAACTCCCCCAAACAAACAACAGAACACCCCACTAGACAAAGTTTGCCCCATAAAGTAAGCCACTAGCTACTGGAGTTAAAAGAGATCATCACATTGATTGTTCTTGCATTGTTCTGTATTTTGTGATCCTTCTTCCAATGATTAATAAAGTTTAAAAGAACAGATATTAACATAAGAGGTAACAATTGATGTGAACACAGGTATTGGTGGGCCAGACCCTGGCCTGGTAGGACCCATAAGTACTTTCAATGAAAATTACAACCTTTTATGTCAGAGCTGGCTTTTAGTCCCTTGAAAACTGCAAGTGTCATGCTCTTGAATGGGAGAAGGTGTTAAAGATATATGAGAATAATTCTGTAAAACCAGCATTTTATCATCATGTTAATATATTTCAAAAACACTTCTAAACAAAAAGTGTGCATCTGAAATGGTGTGGTGGCTGAAACATTGTGCTTCTTTTCATTTTATTTTTTTTTTTTTAATTAATTTTATTTCTTCATGCCAATGAGCATCTGTGGCCTTGTGCAGGTCCCTGCTGCCTGTTGGAGAACATGGCTTACATATAAAGCTGGAGTATATTCTTCCAGTGAATATTTGAGCTGACAGGGTCTTGATCTCTCATGTGAGTTTCGCTGTTGATGGATAACCTTTGCTTCTGTGGAATGTGTGCATTTTAATGCCTTATGAGTAAAATTCTGGAGAGTTTGCAGTTTTATTTCTTTTACCTTGTTCTTCCAAAGGACTCAATTCTACAGAGCATTTAAGTGCTTCTATCTCTTAGCCACAGTCTTACTGAAGTTGATCAGAATTTAAACACGTGTTCCAAGTTAATCATAGGCTTTAAAACTTTGCTGATTAATCATATGCCTATGATAACAGGTTTTGCTGAATTATTCTTAAGATTTTGAATTCTTTGCTTCCTGTCTTGTAAGTTGCCATTGCAACGTTATGTTTTTGTCTGCAGAAGATAAGCAATGAGGGACCCCTGTCATTTTACTTTTGGAGATTGATTTGCTTGGAAAGTAGCATGATAATCCAGATACTTTGGTTTCTGTCTTTGCTAATTTGGAGTTCTGCAAAAGGTCTGATACTCCACAAATCTTTCTGAAAAGTTGAAATTAGGGAGTTTTAAGCCTTTCTGTGGGTTGCACTGACTACATAATCCTTCCATTAGGAACTGTCTGGAATGATGAGATTGATATTGCTCAGGGAAATTGAGCTTTAGTAATGCAGGCTAAAGGTAAGCAGCCTTAAAAGTAGACAAAAGAATTAAAATACATTTTTAAGCATGCATAAAAAGTATCAAGGAAATGTACCAGAAAGTGTGATGAGAAGAAAAGGAGGCTTTGGCTGGTGTGTCCAGTCAACTCCATTTGTAGATGTTGCCTTTCCATAGCAATGCCACGTGGGCTCATAGCCCTGAGTTTGAGACGTGCTCTGTCCGCTGCTGAACAATTTAGTGGAAATTACTGAAGAGTATGCAATGGCTCTTTAGCCATTTGTTACCCTTGAATTGCTATTCAAATATTGATCTGGGCTAAATAGATTGCTAACAGGTTCTGTGCATTCTGTTTCAGCCACCTAAGAGGACGCTGCTGTCAGGTTGTATCTGTTATCTCAGCTGGCATGGCAGAGCTTGCTCTTCCTGTGGCTGCCATCTGGCTCACACCTCTCACACCAACCTTGGGGACGATACTTAGTGATCACATTGATGCTGTTTCTTGCCAAGAGGCTCCCTTACTGGTGTGCTTTTCTACGTTTCTATAGAAATCTCTTTATTTTGCAAGAAGGCGGCAGAAGAAAGCAAGAAGTCGCTCTTGCCAAATAAATAAATAAATAAATAAATAAATAAATAAATAAATAAATAAATAAACTGTGTTAGCTTTTTGGTTCTGGCTGAACAGACATTTCTTACATGTAACTGCTGAATTTTTACAGTACCCTTTTATTGTTAGAAGAGATTTCTTGCAGTTATACTTGACAGTACACATGCCTTGTATGTTCAAAAATATTTAAATGTTTTGGTACGTGGATAGGTACAGGATCTGTACTAATAAATCACTATTTCAGAGAGAATGTTGAGGCTGCCTTTTATGCAAGATAGTCATGTAGACAGTTAATTATGAGATCTTTGAATACAAAATACTTGTATGAAAATAAAGATTTGCAGATGTATATTTTGGTCTCATGATCTCTACTCTCACACTTGATTTCTCTTGTAACTTGTGGACAGCAATTGAACAGTTGAAGTTATAAGTTCAGAAATAAGATTGAGTTTAGTGTTGTCCTCACCTCAGACCTTTTCCTTAAAAAACTAACTGCTAGTCACTCATGGTTAATAACTTTTGTTGCTTCAGTGGATAATTAAATAAGGCCCATTAATTTAGGGCCTGATTCTGCACAACTGAAATCAGCATGAGTTTTGCTGTTGAGTTCACAGAACACTGAGAAAGCAGGCGATGCTATCTTGGCTTACTGTCATTGTAATCTTGCCCCAAGATGAAGTTGGATTCTTTTTACTTGTAGCACTACAACAGCTACAAAAATAATAGAGGGTACAAGTGCATATTGATGCCTCAATTCTACTCACTCCTTTCTACAGTGCTCTCTTTACTAGAGCAGAGTTTCCCTTTGTAAAAAAAGCTGATTCTTGTGCTCTGTTGTGTATGTAAAGATATGCATTCTTAATGTTTTTCCAAGCCAAAAGTTCATGAGGTAAAAAATGGCTTTTTAATTCCATCTCTGCGGCTTATCTTGGCATTGCTGCCATGGAAGAGATCCAAGATGTTCTCTTAATTTTATTAAAATAATAGCCTTCATCAATAAATACATGAGCAACAATGGACAAACTAACCAGTAGTACCCATAGAATAACCTGCTGTTACTTATATTGAGCCGCCGTGCAGTGATGGCCAGGGCTTACTGAGATTCATCCCTGGGTTCTGGACAAATGTGAAGTGAGGATATTCATCTAGGTATTGTTCTGGCAGAAGTAGCTTGTGCCTGTGCATTGAACTTTAAGCTCTTTATCACTCTCCCCCAGTCATTTTGTGTTTTTGGTTTTTTTTCTGAACATTTTTTTTTCTGTAAACTAACTGAATAATAGTTATTATCTGTGGATCCCTGAGTTAATACATCTGTTTAACTGGGTTGTGAGAGAACTTTCTTCTTATGTACTAGATAGGTTGGCAAACATTATTCCTTGTTGCTTGTTTGCGTTGCTGTTGGTGCCAGGAGCCGTCGTGTCTCTGGCTTGCTGATAACTGAAGGTCGCCCTTATCTGGAGATTCCAGTGCGTGTTTTGTAACCCATCGAGACTGTGCGCATGCAGGTGCTCTTGCAGACTTGCAGTGCTATCATCTGTCCTGGTTGTGGGGGTGCTCCTTCAGTTCTACCTCCCTGAGCAATGACTGGAGGAACACCAAATGTCTTTGGATATCCTCATCATTTTCAGTTGCTCAATGCACGAGACACTATTCCAAGCTTGGTTTTGAGCATCCTTAATGATATGTGGTATTTGCTTATGGAATTGCCCTTGTCAGTGAGTCTTCACTGTACCGCTTCAGTTCCAGCAGAATTCTTCAGTCTGATGACAGTGAAGGACCTGCCATTGTGCTACTTTATACTTTGTTATATTCTGCTTTTACTTTCTCTCATCACTTTTCCTCAGATTAGTTCGGAGAACAGTTTATTTGGTCTGATATATGGAAATGAACTGGTAAGATGAGTGGGTATGCCAGGAGCTAAGTATGGTCTCACTCATTAGAGACTACCTAGATAATTGTGCCACCCTGTCTGTTGCAGCATATGGTCTTTTCATTTCTATTTAGGCATTGCCTCTATAGCTTCAGTGCAGTGTGCCAAGGAGAGAAGAGCATCTCTGTGATGTGCCTGTCATAAATGCAGATTGGACAAATAAGTAAGGAAATAACGGCCAGCAGCAAGTTGTAAAACACAGCGAGCTGTGGTTCACTTGTATTAATCACTTGCCATTGATTACAAGAGAAACTGAGTGGAAAAAATTTAACCTTTTGAAGCCAAAATGTCAGGTAACTAACATCAGTCAACTTGCTCCTCATTCATAGTGAATGGAGGGGCAGTTCATGCTAGGGTACCAGAGGTACTTTTTTGCTGCTGTGAAAATGTCAAGAGTTAAAAAGCAGTTGTGAAAAGTATTCAGTGCTGGAGGAGCTCTATAATCATGGGTTCTCAGGCTGTCATTCTGTGCAGTTTTCAAAGTCCATATGTCCTGTAGCCCAGATGACTTCATCCTGGCAAATGGAATGGCCAGTTTTAACAGTTGGTTTTATCCTGGAGAGAATTCTGCAACTAAATGATGGACAATAGTTTCTTTCAATATTATGAAAATTCAAATGGCATAGCAAAGCTCTTGGATCAAACTAGTTGGAAAAGTGTGTTTTCTTCACCTGGGTTGCCTTGCACAGCAGAAGCCTGCAGGAAAAGGATCTGTGGGGGCATCCTCCTTCTCACTGCCCAGAGTGTATTATGTCACCTCTGAGACCTGAAGATGCTTATTGCTCCTGCGTGTACAATAGCACTGCCCTGCTCTGACAGTTTTCTGGAGAGAGAAATAACACTTTAAGCCAGGAGAAAGAGTGGAATGGTAGCCTGATTCCAGGCCCGTGGCTTGTGGAGAGTGACACCCAGCAGAGGAGCTGCATTAGGGAGTGTAGGGAATGAATGAGCAGGGGGGCAAAGCACCACTGTCATGCTTACCAGGGGAGTGCTGCTCCCTGAACACTTCAGGGTTGTTTCATACTCAGTATGTTTAGGCTTTTATCATTGCTATGTCATTTGTATATCACTTATCCATGAAGTGAATAAGTTTTTCTGTTAAATTGATTTAGTCCAGGTTTGTTTGGAGTGGCTTCAAGAAAATGCTGATTTGTAGTTTGATGCAATGAACCAAGGTCTGTGCTGGCTTTAACCTGATGCACTGCAGAAGTGCTGTGATGAATTGGCTGGGGCTTTTTGTATATATGTTTTTATGAGATGCAAGAAGAATTTGGTGGGCTAACTAAAGTGGTTGGTTTACGTCAAGGCAACAGCTATTAAACAAAGGACTTCCAGTGGAAAAAAATTAAGTATCCAAAATACTGCAGGCTGCATTTTATCCTTGATCTATGCATCTGTTCTGTCACCAAACTGGATTTTTAATTATAATGCTTTGATTTTAAGCTAGTCAAAAAAAATTGGTCATTCAGCTATATATCTGAATAACAAAATTCTGTGGGTTTTTTTTCCTTCTGCTTGAACTTGTAAACTGTGCAGTGTGGTCTTTACCAAACAAGATCAGACAATGTGTTCTGTAACATGTACATCCTAACTATGGGGTAAAATCTCAGCATTTAGAATAGCAGGCTCCTGTGATAAAATTGGCTTTTTGTGCTGTTGTGTTTAAATCCCCAAGAATAGTTTTCTCTGTGTGTAGAAAAATTAAATTAAAAAACCCAAAACAACTGTGTGGTGAGATCATTAGAAGTGTATATAGACATAAGTATAGAAAATAACTTTAGAAACTGTAAAGGATGGAATTTATGCCCCTAAAAGCAAAACTCTAAACAGTAGTAGAAACCATTAAAGCACTGAATTAAAGGAAAATGAAATGTGACAAGGAGGCAAACATATTTAATTAAATATGAATCAGTGTAAACTAGAACTGCTTATTATTGTTATTATTTACTGACTCTATTTTGACAACTGCTCAACTTAGAATGAAATGCAAAAGAACATATGTCTGTCTTTGTATGACCCCAAATATCTCTGTTCCCCCTTTCAGCAGACAACATGCCTTTTTTTCCCCTAAGTGATTTTTGGTTGCTAGGAGAAGTGCAATGATCTGCCCTGCTCTTACCCAGCAGTAAAACTGAAAAGTGTATTGAGGTAAAACGAGGGGCAAAGCACAGTGTAGGCCATGAATCACAACTTGTCTCTAATATGTCCACTTTGTTCCCACTTTTTCTTTGAAAACTTTTGTTTTTACTAATGGTGTTTCTTTCCAGCTGATCTCTCAAAGCCATTTAGAAAGTACAAAACAAAAAACCAAAAAAAAAAAAAAAACAAACCCAACCAAACAAAAAAAACCACCAAAATGAAAATTGTGCTGCTAAGAGTCCACTCAGAGAAACAAAAAAAAAAGGAGGGGGAGACTTTGAGATTTATTCATGGGGCCACAGTGGTAGCAATGCACAACTCAATGAATGGCTTCAGTCAGCTGCTGTTAAACCAAGGTGATTGATACCTTCTGGTTCTTTTTTGCTAGAACTGGAAAAGCGTGAAAAAAGTCTTCATAGTTCTCCTGCCAGTTTTAATGCAAGATATTGAAGTTGTTTACACACTATTTCAAACTGCAGAATATTCAGTGTTCTTGAATCATTCAAGTAGCAATGTTGCATTTTGTGTATTAAAATCAGAAAGGATTGTTATTAATTGTGATACTCTTGTTCTAATTTGTGAAATCCTTCATTCACTTTTTTAATCATGCTTTTTCAAATAATTATGTGCTGTGGCAAGAATCACTTGACCATCGCCTCCTCCTAAAGTGATCTAAAAGTGGCCTTATCCAAATGTCATTGCCTACTTTAAAACCTTGTCTGTTAGAAATGGTTGTATGTGATGATGTAACGGGTGTAAATTATTTGGCAATATTGTCTATATTAATAAACTATCAAAATAATGAGAGTTAAGGCAGATTTCACTTGAAATTGATTGCAGGATGAATGTATAGACAGTATATTCTTTCCTCAAGTGCTTAATGAAACTTAGCCTGGAGAGCAGTCTTAAAGCAATAATTATATCTCTCAAGAAAGATTGCTGGAGAGGTTGTGTGTGAGTCCTGTGAATGAGGAAACTGAGCATGTGGCTGCAGAGATCTGTGATTTGAGCTATGGAAACAGCTGACTGCCTGTGGACAGAACAGGCCCCTGTATCATTCCTTACCAGGAGTAAGTGGTGAGTGGCCAAGGGTCTCATTACCAAGTTAAAGTGTTATGTTGACTCAATTTAGTGACATGCAGATAATAGAGAAATTCAATGATGATGTACTTGGAAAAGTAGTGCAGCAACTTGTAACGATTTGTCATTCCCATAGGGACAAAATAGGTTTCACCCATATTTTCAAGGCTATTGGGTGACCTGGCAGTACTGGATTGAGTCCCAGTGTAATTTAATGGGATTTGTATCTGTTTAGATCAAGGCTGAATTTGCCCCCAGGGAAAAATGAAGATGGAAGAGTTGTAAGTTAAATTATAGGGAACTGGCTCTATCTTGCAGACTGCTAATGGCGGTGGAAATGTGCATACACATCTTCTGTGGGTGGTGGGTTTTTTATTTTTCTTCCTGATCCACACAGACTCTAGGAGTAGTTTAAATACCATCCAAAGTACAGCTGAGTTTTCAGTTATTTCCATGAATGCTGCAAGTGCTAGAACTAAGAATTTTCCCTCCATAAATCACAGCAGATGTTGCCTCAGTCATTCTTCAGTGCTACCCTCAAAGCACTGTTTTCTTTCTTCCTGCTGAGTCCTTCCTCCTGCTGAGACCTGCATGGGGAAACAGACACGGTTTTGTCTCTGCACGTGGATATTGGTTAATGAATTTGGATTAGCTATTAATATGTTAATATAAAGGATGTGCCCAGTACCGCTTAGGACTCCATGGCAGAAGGAATTGTGAGAGCTGGTCACCAAGAACTCAGCTTATGGTGGGAGAGCTGTGCAGTTGTTTGTAGTTGAGGAAGAAGGGTAACTTGAACTGTTCCTGCTGCTGCTGCATCTGTTTGACATCTAAAACAAGGCAACTTTTGGGGTCCAGGAGGATCAGAATGGAAGAATCGCAGATCATTAAATCTGCCCTCTAGTAATCATGTTCCTTGCTATTACTTGAGAGTCCTGCCACGCTGAATTATGAAGGAGAAAAGAGGTAGAGGGAGATTCAGCACTGCTGGTTTGGGACAGGAGTTACAGGGCAGGGGGGAGCAGGCACTGCTCTGGTGAAGCAATGAACAGCATCCTTCCTTGTCCTTCCTCCCAGTCCTAAGGTATATGCCTCTGGGAGGCTAAATATGCTGGGGAAGGAGTCAGGGAAGATGTGGTAGCTATGGGCTTGTCTGAAATTAGAGGGAAAAAAATTGTAATTGTAGAACATTTTCTGCCACAGGCCAGAAAATGAGAACTGCCTTAGCACGCTACACAGAAATCAGTGAAGTTGAAACTTCTAGATTTATTCTAGGCCAGGGAGAAAAATGTGCTCTTGTTTTTACAGATTTTCATTCCCTGTGCTCTTCTTCATCTGCTCCGTCTTCTGTGGTTTATTCATGCCACTTGCCTCCTTACATTTCATAGTTGAAGAGTTTGTATCTGGTTTTCTTGTCACTTGCTTTAGTTTATTTTCCAGCTCCTTTTCTGTTCTGTTCATTCTCCTTTGGCTGCTGTTTTCTAACCATCCTGCTTGAATATGAAGAATTAAAGGACAGCAAGGGTTGGGGGGGGAAGGCAGTGTTGGTGAGGGAAGTAATATTATAAGAAACTTTGTCCTTTGGCAGGGTTACTTGGTGATTTCTCTGCATAGATAAAGATCTGTGGAGGCATAATCTGTCATTCTTAACTAGTGCCTTGAGGAAATGAAAATAAATTAAAATAAACTTACAAAATTTATGTGTGTGAGCCAAATTTTGTGTGAAGTTGGAAAGAGGTACCTTTCTGAAAATTAAACCGTGTTGTAAGTCTTCCATTTAGTTTTGAAACATATGTTTCTTCCCTGTCATGGAGGATTATCTCTTTCAGTCTAGTGAGAACTACAGATAACTATGTTTATACATGATTTGTTAAGTTTCCTATTCTTGCAAGTGTTTGAACTTTTTCCATTTATGAAATATTGCGACATAGAAGGATAATAAACTTTAAGTATCAATGGTTGTTTTAATATTCTACAAAGTTGTAAGGAAAAAAAAATAACATTAAAAGGTAAGAGATACTGGATAGGCATAAACAGATTAGTAACAACATTCAAGAAAATTGTTGTGCTGATATTACTCTTGAAATGATTGATATTATTTGAGGATTTGATTTCTGTTACATTTATATAATCTGTACATGACATATGTGTATAAGAGGAGACTGAGGGGAGACCTCATTGGAGTGTTCAGCATCCTCATGAGGGGAAGTGGAGGGGCAGACATTGGTCTCTGTGCCCAGTGACAGGACACAAGGGAATGGTTTAGGTCAGATATCAGGGAAAGATTCTTTCCCCAGAGGGTGGTTGGATACTGGACCAGGCTTCCCAAGGAGGTGGTCACAGCACCAGCCTGGCAGAGCTCAAGAAGCCTTTGGACAGCACTCTCAGGTACATGGTGGGATTCTTGGAGCTGTCCTGTGCATAGTTTACTTCCTTATATATAAGCTTTTATATAAATTGGTAGTATATATAGGAAAGTAAACTATGATGGACTTTGATGATCCTTGTGGGTCCCTTCCAACTCAGAATATTCTGTGATTCTGTGATAATGGAGTAAGTACTAAATATGTACTATCCAAAATGTCTTGTGAGAGAATTCTCTTAATTTACTAGGTAAGCTGGATGAAATATTTCTGGGTGAAAGTTTATGTTTGTTTGTTTTGTTGTTTGTTTTTTTTTTAAATCACAGTTGATCCTAATCTTATTGAAGAACAAATTTTACTTTTTGTAGTGCAATGTAGATGAAACCCTGACTCAGCAGAAGATGCTGGGAATTTTGTCATCAGCACCAGTGGGGCCATAGTTTTGGTTTTGTTGTGGTTGGCAATGTGGGAGGTTAATGCCGAGAGGGAAGTTTTGTTTTGTTCGTTTTGCTTTGTTAGGGTTTTTTTTATGATTGTACAAAGCTTAAGAGAAAAACTTTATATTTAAAGTCTTAATCAGGAGGTTAACAGATACCAGAAGCTTCACTCGTGCTCCAGTAGAAAAACAGCAGGAAACCAAGACAACGATGTACAACCGATGAAGCAGTGAGCTGTGCAGTCAGCTGCTTGAGAAGGAAGTCTGTAACACCATGAAAGCTACATTTATTTCATCTTCAAATAGAGGCTGCCTGTTGGCTTATGGGAACCACCTTTAGCTGCACCTGTCCTCAGGACTAACACTTTTATTATTAGAGCAGCCAAAACTATATTTTAAAACTAGTTTGTAATAAATTTGCAAATTGGAAAGGCAGGGACATTATTTGACAACAAATTCCTTTCATGCCTCTTAGCATTTGTGTCCAAGTGTGTTACTGGATTGCTTGATAGTCCCAGAACAGGGATGAGGGTGGAATAAATTCTTTCACTCTTTGGATGAGTAGTTATAACTCCTGTGAATAATTGTATTATTATAGTTTTAAGTTATAATTCTCCTGAATAGAGGAGTTACCAGACATTTAAAGGGAATAGAATCATTAAGGTTGGAAAAGAGCTCCAAGGTCAACAAGTCCAACCTTTAACTGATCACCACCTTGTCAGCTAAACCCTAGCACTCAGTGCCATCTCCAATAATTTCTTGAACACTTTTAGGAACAGTCATTCCACCTCTTCCGTGAGCAGCCCATTGTGATGTTTATCAATCCTCTCAGTGAAGGAATTGCTCAGCCTGTACACTGAGTGCCCGGAGAGAAAACAGATTCTTTAATATTCTGTGCTGTCAGAAGAGCTTTCAGATCACAATTTACTTTCCTATATAGAAGCTTTTTTATAAATCGGTATGAATTGGTTGCATATGCATGTGATATAAATAAAACCTAACTGGATGTTATAAGCCAAAGAAATAAATCAGAAAATTATTCCATTGCATGTCGTATTCTTGGTGCAGCTGTCTTGGAGAGCTATAAATAGATATTGCTTATTACTTTCACTTGCATTTATTTTTGCTTTAAATGGCAAATGCAACTATTGTTAACAGATCTTAAAATCGTTTGGAGGGTATTTACTTAGATCCTTTTGAGGAAAATTATGAATGTCCTTGTTCAAATATTTGTTAATAGCATCTGAGCATTGGGACAAGTAGATAAATTGTCAGTACAAATGACTAAAGATTTTTTTTTCCATGTCTTCAAGAAAGAAATTTTATAGAGGGTTTGTAGGCATTTTTCCAAGGGAGTTTTTTAGTGAAAAAAGACATATCTGGGGGAGGGGGGGGGGATAAAAATCATAGTAGTGGTTTCAAAAAATAACAAAGTAAACCAAACATAATAGAAAAATATTGTCTTGCAGATCTTCTTTTGCTCCTTTCCAAATTCATCAAAATCAGCAAAAATACTGCTGTACTTTCAGTAACATCTTCTTTAAAAGTAGATCTTGCTGGTTTTGTTTTACTTTTCCAGTAATGGAAGAGTTTGTGCTTTGTAAAGCTTTTTGGAAGCTTTACTCACTGCCAGTAAATATGGCAAAAATAAGATAGATCAGTCCACTAAAGTGTTTGAGTGTTCATGGAATATGTACCTAACATCATGTCGATGTCATGGGGCTCTTGTTCCCCTTCCTGCTCATGGGGCAGAATTGATACCTGTGCTTCTGAATCCTTCCCTTGATAAAATGAGGTGGACAATGATGGTAGGCCTGGCTGTCCGGCACAAGGGCTGTCTCTTTGATAAACCAAATACTTGGAATTTTAGAGAAACATTGTTAAAACATGGTGTTCCTGACACCTGGCACTTCTTGCCCACACTGGTGAGACACTTAGGAGGTGAGTGAGATGACAATTCAGAATTCAGAATATTAAGACTTAGTGAGATACTTTTATTATTGTATAATAAAGTTATTATATTAAAATGTTGTTTTATATACATATACGTTATTGTTTAGAAAATTATTAATAAAAGTAGTAAATGGAGAGTGGTGCAGTTTCTGAATTTTTCACTAGAGAGTTTTAACTTTTTTTTTGTATAAGCTGAGATTCACAGTGTACCTTACATTCTATATTTATGTTTATTTTTAAACTTCCTAGTGGTGGGAGCAATCGAATTAGCTTTGCCAAAGAAACTGGAGAATACCTTTAAATTACACAGTGGGAAGGAATAATGAAAAAAAAAAAGCCTTTGCAAAGTTAAGTTTCATCTCAGGCTAGGTAGAACTAGGTATATAAAGCTTCTCCTTTCAGGGAAAGATGTTATTTATTTACTTATTTATCTCCAACACCGAATTTACAGTGTAAGATACAATTCCATGTTTAGAGATCCAAGTGAAAACAGAGACCAAAAAAAAATATCTCTTCAGACAGGGAATAGATTTCAAATCCCTTCAAAAAAATACTGAGAGATTTTCATGCCAGCGAATATCAACCCTTGGATTTTGTTAAAAACTTCCAGTGAAATGAATGGAGTTTATATATTATAAATCTTAACTGCAGTTCTGAGAACTACTGCATAACCAGGGCAAAAAATCTTTTGGACCATAGGTAAATTAGTCACTTGAACAATATAAATTTAAAATTCACTGAATATTTATGTGGTTTTATATTGAAAGTGAGAGGGTTCAAGTCTTGACAATTGTAGCAAAACTGGGCTCGTGTCTAGGCACATGATTATAGCCTGTTCACCAGCTGGACATTCACATAATGTTAAAACTCAAAGTGCTAAAAGAAGGATCACTGTTGTATCTCAAAACCAGCACTTAACAAATAAAAGGAGTTAAGTCTTTGCTCTGCTTGCAGTCTGTTCATTGAGAGGCCTCTGAAAATAGGGACATAGGTAACTACTTGGTGTCTTAACTCTGTAGACTTCATGAATTGCTGGTCCCCAATTATGGAACACTAATTAAGCTGGTTAATCAGGGCCTATATATTGATGTCACACCTTGCATTTCACAGGCCAGTACTCCTGTAGCCGTACCTTGTCCCATTCCTTTACTCTGTACGAGGATTGATAGGTAATGAACTGCACCAGCTCTTGTGTGGTGTGAGGATTCCAAAGGTGAAGGAGCCACTTGTCCACTCCTGCAGTGGCAGGGGTTTAGGGTGGCTGTGTGACACAGGATGTGCCAGACTGTCTCCTTTTGCAGTCTTCTTGATTGCTAGGTCTTGGTCAAAACCAAGAGGAATATTGTGGGCTCTAAACTGACAGAACTGTGTGGTGTTCCTGCACAGGGTTTGCCTTACTGTTGAATGACACATTGGTAGGGTTGAAACAGCAGGAATGCCAGGTTCATAAATTTGGGTGGATTTATGAACCTTTATATTACAGACAGCTCTTGTCTGTGGAAATATTCTTTTGAGGAATTAATTCTTTGATTCACTAATCTCTATTCCTTCATTTACTATTTCATTCTATTGTGTTTGTGTGTTTCAAAATGCTTTTCAATTCAAGCAGCTCTTGAGTGAGTGGAAATCTGATGTTTCCTATTAGTGTTATTTGTAAGCTAGAAGTGATCTCCTAATTTCAATTATAGTCATGCCTCCTATTGATTAGGTTTTGTTATTTTAGGGCAATTGGCCATCTTTTCAAACCATAATAGGACTGTTGAAACTCAGCCACTGAAAAAATTGCACTAGCCTTTTTATTTTGTGCAAGGCGTAGAAGGCATAGAGTTTTGAGGGTAAAAATGTAATCTGAAAGGTATTGTTTTAAAAATGAAGGAATGAGATTTATATTCATTGTAAATAAGAAGTATGGGTGGATAGTTTGATCAAGTGGTGGCCTTTCACCTCTAACGCAACAGCTTAAATTAATCCTTAGATCCTAAGTTAATTGAGATAAATGGTTTTAGCTTTATCCCTGGTGTAAAGTAGTCCATATTACAAAATTGCCGTACATCTGTTTGTGCAAACTTGGCATAATTGGCATCCTCTTAGGACTGAGTTGTCATTGAGAGTGGACTATTTCTTACTGCTTAGGAAGGTGTTCTCTGTAGGTCAGGGTAAATGTCATCATTGGGTCTGTGAAGAAAATCTGCTCCTGCCTCTCTTAATAATCTCTAGCTGACAGATTTGTCAGAAATGTTTTAAGTGCTATAGCTGTTCTTTTAAATAAAGGAAAAAGAACCCAACCTTTGGTTTAAACAAAGTCAATCAATAGGAGACTGGACCTTATTTTCTTATATCTGGATGCTTAGAGATGTTAGAATTGGCCTAACTTACCATTTGTTCTATGATAGTCTTCAATGATGGTCTTGAACTTTATGAAAGATGAGCATGTGGAGAGAAAGATAAATTAATGTAGAATATATTATTATTTACTGAGGACTAGGTTGAAGTTCAGTGAAGGAAAGCATGTGGCTTTCCTTCCCCATTTTCCTAGGTGGTTCTATAGGAATTACAATTCATCCTCTTTTCTGTTATTAGTGAGGCACTGGCACAGGTTGCCTGGAGAAGCTGTGGGTGTCTCATCCCTGGAAGTGTTCAAGGCCAGTCTGGATAGGGCTCTGAGCAACCTGGACTAGTGGAAAGTTCCCCTTTCCATGAAAAGAGGGTTGGAACATGATGCTGTCTAAGATTCCTTCAAATCCAGATCATTCTATGAATCTGTTATGTGTAGATGTGGCATTTAGGGACATAGTGTAATGGTTGACTTTACTGTTAAGTTTGATATTGGACTCAATGATTTAAAAAAGTATTTTTCAACCCAAATGATTCTGCAATTCTTTCTCCAAGGGAAAAGCGATTTTTCTCACACTGCTCTTGGCTGAAGAGTTCTTGTTGTTTTCCTGCTCTTGCTCCGACATCTTCTGAGCTGAACCCTTGGAGCTACAGAGTCCTGTACCTCACTCTCTTAGCTGTCAGATGATCTGGAGGAGTGAAGGGTCAAATACACAGCTTTTACTCAGGCCCTCCTCTTCAACCCCAAGTGGTATGGGAGGGAGGTCTTGGGAGGCAGTGAAGGAAGCTGCATCCACATTTTGACCAATATTCTGTGTGTTATCCAAGGCATTGTTCCAGGTGTCAGTGTGCTACGTGTTGTCTTTGCATACTTGGAGGATATGTTTTCCCCAAATCTTTGGATTTAGGTGAGAAAAGGATTGCAAAATATATTTATGTAGTACAGGAATTGGGGAAAAACTTACAGGAAGACAGTGGGTATGCACTAAGTTGTGCTTGTTGTCTTGCGTTTCCAGGAAGAGAAGCAACTTCAAAATGGAATGTTGTCAAACTGCATATATTTATATACAGCTCTGAGTAGTGAGGGAACAATTTTCAAAAAGTAAGGGAAGATTACAGCATTTTTCTAGTGTGGATTCGTTTATGTTCCAATTTGAAAGTAGAACACAAATATCTTTATTTTTGTATATTAAAAAAAAATTGAAAAAATATTTGCAAAACATTTCTAGCTTGTCAGATGTCTCTTTATATGAAGAATTTGAAAATTATTTCACATAGTACTTTTTGGTTAATGTTTCTAAAATATGGAGACATACAATTGTAAAGGAATCAGAGAAACTGCCTCATATGTGTCCACAGCAGGATTCTATACAAGAAATTAAAATAGATGTCTTAAATCAGTAAAGTTCGGGGCACATATTAAATAACATTTAATATACGTTTCAAAATGTGCACCTTTTGTTTCAATAACAGGTGTCTGGGTGAACAGGAGGGGAGGAGAGAGGAGTGGGAAGAAAAAAGAAAATACAATACTTCTCTCCAGTTATCAAAATACTCTCCAAAACATGGCATGGACTTACCATAATATTAACTCTTAGTTACTGTGATTTCTAAGGATAGGAGATGGATAGAAATTTGTGGTAAATTTCCTTATGTTTGCTGTTTTAGTAAAATTGGCATCTCATTCAGTCATTTGCTGTATCATGTGTGGAACTTACTGGCAGGAATGGGAGGTGTGAGCTGTTCTAAGCCTTGAGTTGCTGAAAGGGATTAACCTTACACACAGCCTTTCCTAATGAAGACATCACACTTAGACACACAGAAGGAAAGGAAAGTGAATTGCTGGTCCAGATATTATTCTATAGAGTTGTCCTAGCAGTTTTTGGTTTTTTTTTTCCTTTTCATTCTACTATAAATTTAGTTTATTGTATAAGTGTAATGCAGGTTATTTTAATCTTCTCTGGGATTGGTTTGCGGGGGGGAAAAAGAATAATTATTTAATTGAATACCCCTGTTTTGCTTCTATTGTGTAAACAACTCATTAGCTTTGTAGCTGGAGGCCAGGTGAGCATGATGAAGGTTTAAAAAGGGGACAAGAAATCAAAGCCCAAGCGGGAGCAAGAAGATTCTCCACTGAAATGTAGGAAGATGTGGGGACAGCTGCTTTCGTGGTTCGTCTGTCTCTGAGTTGTAACATTATTATTTGGGAAGAGCAGGAGGTATACGTGGTTGGGTAGCCCCCTTCAATAAATTATGGAGGTTTTCCTGGAGGGTTTGTGATCTTGTTGGAACACCATTAAATTTGTAGGCTGAGATTAAGCAGGTATCAAAATTCAAGAAAGGTGCCTGTTTGCCTCTGATTCCTTCTCCTGCCTTTTTACCATATCAGCTGCAGGGTCTGTACTGAGGCAGCCCTCCTAGAGCTTTATTTCACATGCATCTTTGCTGCAAAGGGTTGAAGCAGATTCTAAGATATATTAGACCAGATTTTGGCTAATACAACATGAGGTAACTTTTTGTGCTCTTCAAAATACACTGGTTTTGCTACTTGTTTTAATACATGTTTATGCAGATGCAGGTATATAATTGTAATTATTAAATAAGATGTTGAGATATATGTGTATATAATTGTAATTATTAAATAAGATGTTGAGATATATGTGTTCTATTTTACTTGTAGGAAAAGATTAAAAATGTTGTTTGTAACAAGGAATTCTGTTTTAAGGAGACTCAGTATAAAAATGGAAAGCCATTTAAGAAGCAGTTTTTAAATAAGGAAGGGTAAAGCTATTGGTCTGGGAAACCAGAGTATATTCTGTAAATCTGTGTAAACTATTAAGAGTGTGGTGTTCAAAAAGCAGTTTTTTCAGGTTTTCCAGTATATTAAAGGACTTTGGTCTTGCAAGTTATTAATGCTGGTCTTATGCACTTTCCCATATACATTTTATGTAAGTTATTTTATGGCTTATTACTATAGATTTTGTGTTTTGTCGATTATTGTTATTATTTCAACTTAATGAAAGTTCTCAACCATTGCTATATACAGTTAATTTTTTTCAAAATCATTAATGTGAGGCTTGGGTCACACCATAAAAGACTCTTGTTTTTTGTCTCGTTGTGGATAAACAATGCATTTTGGAAAATAAAGAAGTGGGGTAAGACTTTGAGTCTTCCTAGCTTCTAAGTGTTTGTGGCTTATTGACTTCCTGAGGTGCTGTCCTTGTGGTTAACTTCTCTGAGCATAGCCAGTGGTTTGGTTTTTTTTTTAACCCAACACTTATTTGCTCTTTGCTTTTGGAGGCTTTTCTGATTAGAAGTAACAGAAGTGTTCCAGCAAACCATTTCCTGTATTATGAGCTGATGTCTGTCCCTACATTAGTCCTTTTGCCCAGTGTCATTAAGAATACTGACAGAATTTAAAGGATCACCAGAGGCATGTTTTTTATCTTGCTACAGTCAAATGAAATAGTAGTAACCAACAATCATAAGCAGGGCACCTGATGAGCAGGGAACCAAAATGGTTTTAAAGTGCAGCCAATTTTGAAGTTTATTGCACCACCATAATGATTTTCTCTAAAAAGTCAGTGATATAATCATTTGAGGTTGTTGCATTTGATATTGATGTTAACCTTTAGCATAGCTGATAAACTGACTTTCTACTGGCAGGCATCATTAATAGGAGGCTCTGTGCTGTCCTGAATAATTTTCCTCACAATTAGCAGCATTGATCTTGTAGGTGCAGCAGCAGCTGAAGTTCCTTTAGGCAATTGGGGAGGGGAAAGTGCTTGAAAACTCACCCTGAGCCACGTCAGTTGTTCCCACCAGACCATTACAGCAATTAGATTTTTCTAGTCCTGGTGTGTTGATTCTTAAAGGCAGTTTATTCCTCATGCTTAGATGTATTCACATGCTTTCAAGGTAAGAAGTGAAAGGCAAGGTTCACCAAGCAATTCTGTGTAATACCATCTTTTGGTGAGCAATTCTGAATGTGAATATAATCTATAAATTACTTTTGGACAGAGACCCAGTGTCTTGGTATCTCAAATTTAATGACAGCTGTAGGGTTTTTTGTTGGGGAGCAGGGCAGTGGGAGAAAGGATGAAACTTTCTAGTTGAAAAGCTGCCTTTATGCAATTTTAAATTAATATTGATTAGTACTAATGGAGTGGGCTCTGGGAGAGGCTTTACATACCTCTTGTGCCTACTAATAAGGTCTCATCTCAGATGCACAAAATCTCTTAAGGAAGTGAGTCATTTTTATCAAAGGTAGAAAAATCGCTCTGAGCTTTCTGAGTGAGAAAAACTCACCAACTGAACGAGCTTCAAAGCAAAAGCTTGATACTGATGTGGGGGAATTGCCTGGGAGCTGCAGAGCTGCTGAGGAGCACAGATGGGCAGTGGGGGGAGGAGAGGGTGCTGTGAAGCCATTCTGTGTTAAATGCAGGTCGTGATATGACTCTTGGTGTGAACTTTTCTTCATTACCTGTATTATCTAAGGTAAGAATTGGTGATGATTCATTTTGATAAAAATCTAATCTTGAGTTTTGGTGAAAAACAGCATCCTACCTAAAATGCATTTCAACTTCCATCCACCTTTCTGTTGGCTGTAACATTCTCTCAAATTCTTATCCTCATTTTACTATTAGGAAGGGTTTTAACAGTTGAGCTGTGCTGGTCTTAAACCTTCAATGGGGTGAGGTAAAACAACATGGAAGTTTCAAAAGAAGGTATAAAAGCAGACTACAAAGTCTGGGCTAGAGATGGGTTACAGCTGCTGAGTGCCTGGGAGACTGTGCTAGGACTTGCACTCTGCCATGAGGAGGAGTGCTGGAGGAAGCACTGTTTAGGACAGCAGCTTTTCAGTGCTTAGTGTTTCCTGGGCATTATTTGTCTTTGAGGGGGTCATCTCACATGACAGCAGATTCTATTTGTTGCTTTTTAATCAGCTTGTTTAGTATTAAGAATGCTTGAAGTGTAATTAGATGGCTAGTTTTTTGTTTTGTTTGAGAAATAGAATGCAGTCAGTAAAGCAACATTTGACTGTTTTGATAAAGGTGACAGGAACACAAATGTGCCGTCCTGTAAGCAAATATAAATTACTTTTATAAACATAAATTAGAGTCCCCATAAGTCCTTCAAAATGGAAAGTTCTGTTGATCTTTCTAGGGCCTCTTACAATCTGAGGTGTTGTGGTGGCAGACACTGCACTTGTGTTTGCAACATACAGCAAAATCTTAACTTGTCTGAAGTTTGGCCTTCTCTGACAGCATGGACAGTTTCACAGATTGTTTGTTAGTTTTTCACCAACATACAATGCAAAGAGAAGTGCTACTGCTTAATAATCTATTCCTGTTGACGTCCAAGTTGTGAAACCAATACATTTATTCAAATGTAAGAAAAGAGCAATTATTTCCAGAGTATCTGCATCAGTAAATAAAATAACTGTTGATACACTCAGCATTTTGTTTATTCTGTGTGATAAAAATTGGGGTATTATCTCTAGACTGGGGGGATGTAACATGCAGATCCTGATTTAATGCTAGGTTTATTTTTTGGTATAAACTCTGCTCTGAAGCATCATGGACCTTAATTTCTAAATCAGCTTACATCTGCTGCATCAGTATTCTCAATATTATTCCAGAGTTATCATGTGTTAATACTTTAAAGCAAATAAATTGTTTTTCTCTTGGCATTTTAGGGAAAAAAAACCCAAAAAACCTTGCTTATCCAGCAATGAATGTTTGTGTCTCTCTATATATGTGCATGTATAATGTAAAAAAAAAATTGTATAGATAAGAGTTGTTAAATGGGCTTTTTTAATATCCAAAGATAAAAATTGGTTAAGATATTAGAGTATTGAACACAAGTAGTCTGGGAATTTCCATGTGATGCATGTAAAATTAGTTTGAAATTATGAAACAGTTTTTGTTGCTGTTGGACACACAGTGACACACATAGACGCCGTCTGGTGAAAAGGTATAAAAATATTTATTAAAACATCTGGGTCCATATTTATAGTATTTCTACACAGACCAGAGATTGGAGGAGAAGGTTGCCACCTCTCCCATCCCATTGGTCAAGACAACTGGCCATCAGTTGTTTTTTACTCTAAGAGAAAGTCTGTAAACATCCTCATCTTAACATAAATATGCTTCTAATTGTAACACCCGTGTGTGAGAAAGAACTATGAAAAACATCAAGCTGTAAAGTGCACCAGAAAACTGAAGAAATCAGGACAACAAGTTTTGTTTTACGACTAAAGCAAAATTAGAGAAATCAGCTTGACAAACCAAAATTCTCCCTCAATGGCTCTAGAAAGCTGGAGCTCTCTGACATTTCAGGAGGACAGAGGGTAAAACTCAAACAGAGCAGATTAAGAAGTTGCAGGGGTGTCTTGGCTGTGACTGTTGAGTGGTGTAGCAGGAGGACAGTGACATTTGTCACACACTATTGTAAGCCATCTGTGCACGCAGGGCACAGGTCAGGAAGACACCTTGGTAAGCTGACAGTGCTATTTGTTCCATGGGATTTCCATCAGTGTATCTCAAAATGTTTCACAGAGGAGTTGTGGCCACATCTGCATTTTAAAAATAGAAAAAATTGAGGTGAGTGAAATATCTGCCAGGTATCATAATGATGGTAGAGTCTGGAGTTGAACTCGTACCTCGTGTGTTCAGGAGCACATGTGGGTGTTGGAGAGGTGTCTCCACCCTGATAAAATTCACGTGGCTTGGAAAGAATTTATGAGCATAGAATCCAAGCAAATAAATGTGCTGTCATCCACTGGGAGAAAAAAGGGCTGACAGAAATAGGGAATGCTGTTTGGTAGCTCCTACTGTGTTTAGCTGTCCTAATATATGAAATCCTGTCTCAAAGTAACAGAATTTCTTGTTTCTTTGATCAATAGGATAGCAAATCTGTGTGTATGGTGCTGTGCCACAAACATCAACATTTGGTGCTATCCTGTTTCTGCATGCTTTCTGTGAGGAAGCATCCAGCTTAAACACCAGTAAGATTAATGAAAGTAGTATGTAATCCCAGTTTAGTCTGAACATACTTGCAGGGGAGAACTCTAAAGGCAAATGATGTATGTGATGGTCAAGGACATTGCACTTTTTATAACAGCAGAAGAGTGGCAATCCTATTCATGTTGCTCAGTAAATGCATCTTGCTTTGTTTTTTTTTGTTAATCGCATGTTCAATTTTGGGGCACAATTTTACTTGTTTTATTATATTTTAATATAGTCTTTGAAAACCATCAGTTATCAGTTTTGCTTTGAAAGAGCACGTTCTTCAGAATGGGATAAGACCCCTTCCTTTGGGGAGCAATAGCAGCAAAAAGCAAAGACTAATGGTAGACATGTGAATTTAGTCTGGCTGGAAATGTTCTTGGTAAAGATAATGGTAAACAGAAAGTTTTACACTAAAGTAAATAAGAAAATTTTGATTTGGGCTATCAGATATGAAGAGAGGGAAGTTACACAGTTATGAATGCAAAAGGACTTCAGGAAGTTTGTAATGGAGTTAAGGAAGAAAATGGGTTGCAATCCAAAAAAAAAATCAATAGTCAAATCATATTTGGACTAAGGAGCTTTGCAAGAGAACAGAGTGAAGCTGAAACTTCAGTGGAATGGAAAGTTTGTGCCAGCTTTCTGCAGATGGGGGAGCATTTAGCTTTTTAGCACGGGCAGTTCTAGGTCTCATGATTTAAAACTGTGTCAGCAGAGACAGCTCAAAGGTGATGACAAGAGATGAGTGAGAACTTGCAAATAGTTTTATGAGCAGCTGAAAGAGACTATACCAGAGGAGACAAAATAGAACCAGGAAGGCTGTTGCTATTTTGAAAGGTTTCTACGCATTTTTTACACATTTCATCCTTTTTTCAGTCGAAATAATTTAGATGAGGGATGAAATTTTAAACATGTCTGTATCTCACAAAAATAATGATGTAACATTGCAAGTAATTTAGCTAAACCTTGAAATTTAAAATTGGAGGTAACAGAATAAGGAAATGCATAGTTTAATGTTAAAATGTGGAGCTGTAGTGGTTACAAATCTTTGAGAAGAGTAACTGAAAGTGGCCTAACTGGATGTGATGCATTGGCATGATGATGTTATCCAGTGTGGAGCCTTCTTTCTGGTACCATGATGGGAAGTACCTGCCATTTAAGTAATTTTTATGTTGACAGAATAAATCTAGAGATCAGTCTGCAGGTGATGGATCAAGATGCTTAAAAGTAAAAATGCTGATTTCATCCTTCGTTACAAGCACAAAAATCCACTACATTTTGAAACATTATTTTAGGGCTAATGTTTTAGGCATTTAATACTGAGAACAAAGTTGTGTTGTACCGTAATGGTTGCTATACTTTGATTTGTTATATAACTGATATATTTTGAGGAAGATGGAGATTGTGGGAAAGTCACAAAGAAATAGGAAGAGATTTGCAAAGCATTGTTTTGTCTGGCTATTTTGAGAGCCATTATTATATTACTTGTACAATGTTTTGTATTTTTACTTTATGATAGTAATTATAAAGTCTACATGTTGTACTTGTTTCAATTAATTGTTACACCATTTTTCTCTGTACTAGGTAACTGGAGAGTTGATTTGTTTTAATTGTTTGTGTAATATAAAAGATGGCTTGAAATTAGCACAGATGTGACACAATTTGAGAAATTATAGTGCACAGTGGCACTTTGAAGCTGTGAGGTGAAAATACCTAGGTGATGCCCTTTCAATTGAGACCATTTTCTCCCAAAAGAATTGAAATCTAATTAAACAGTTTTCTTTACTCCACATGAATTAAAAATTAATAAAATTAAAAAAAAAAAAAATGTTCAGAACACACATTGAGGCATGGAAAGATGGAGAGGGCTGCATGATTAATCTGAGGTAAAATAAAGAAGTCTTTCACTATCCATCACTTAATGACAGTTAGGAGCAAGCTGCAATGTTTCGATAAATGAGAGATGTGAAATGCTGGTGTGAAGCTGTTGTCTTTCTCTTAAAGTCGAACATAAGACTCAACCAAGCTCCTCAATGAAAATGCTAATTCCACATGATTAATCCTTTTTTCTTTTCTGTCAACATGAATATTAAGTAACTTCCTTCCCAGGGTCACTGGGAAGTTGTAACTGTTTTACTTTGGGTTCTCCTACTCTGAAACATAAAGCCTGACCTTAGGACCTAAAGTGACCCTTATTGTTTGTTTCTGTCTCTTTTTTCTTTAGAAAGAACTATTGCTCTTATTCCTCTTATTCTGGAGGAGGCAGGCAAGTGGTGGAACAAGCAGTCAGTGGCAATTACTGATACACCAGGAATAGATTTTTTTCAGCTGCTTTTCAAGTGCCCAAGAGGCTTGACTTGGGTATGGCCCCCTATTGCCAGCATCAGCCTGCTCTCGCCTTCCTTGAAGTAAAGCATTAACCTTAAGCTGGTTTTCTCTGTGTTTTTACTAGAGTGTCTATGAGTATCTCATCTGCCATGTCTGTATAATTTACAGTGCCTACTTATTCTTGTAAACTTGTCTTTAGAGGCCTGATACTCCAAAGTGTTGTATTGCCCAGTGCGATGCAACCGTACTTTTAAGTGGATTCTCCCTCCATTCCATTTCACCTTCATGTATATAATAATATAGGCTTAAAGGTAAGAGACACAATATTTTAGATGCCATATACACAGAGGCATATCAGTCACCTTGATTTAAAAGTAAAATTTAATTTTTGGGGTATTTGTGTTATTTTAGCCAAAGACTTGTGTTTGAAAGTCTTAATGATATTTGGATGACTGATTTTTGCCTTTTCCTAGGAAACAATAAATAAAACATTAAAAATAGATCAAATGGAGGCTTACAAGGTAGGACATATTCTCCTTACCTTGTGCAAGGAAAAGAAACAAGCCTTGGTTTCACAACTCATTCTTTGATGTAGTTCTTGGTGGCGCGCTCAGTAAATCCATAGCATAAAGATATTATTAAATCAATACAGGGATGGCTATTATAAAAACTGATTTAAAAGATGGCTGTGCCCCGTGGATGCATTCCAGATAATAACTTGACCCTCTCTTTCCTTTATACTGTCCCTCAGTGACCTCTGCCACCTGCATACACTTTTGTTACATTCCTCTCAGCTCCTAATCGTGCATTAGCACCAACTGTTCCTCTTTGCTGTGGAGGAGGCAGCAGATGTGGCACTAGTGCTTTGTAGGTTCTTTGACTCCTTTTAATGGTTAGACACCGTGGCTCTTTTCTTTTTTGTGAATATCTGCAATATCTTGAGGTTGAACTGGCTTGGTGTGTAGTGTTGTCTGTTCTGGAGAGTGGAAGACTCTCACAATATAGCCATAGGTCACCAGTGTCTAAAGTTTTTCCTGTTTATGGTAAACCACAGTGTGTGTAGAAGTGTGCTAACTTCCACTCAGAAGAGGTTACATATGATTCATTTGTAAACTGAAACAAGCATACACACCTGAGTTCTGAAAAGTGCCAGTTTGCATTGTTTAAGTAAAATGAAAGAAAATAACTATTTCTGCTTGTGCTTCACTCATTAGAGAATACATTAGATCTCTTGGGACAGGCTATGTAAAATTAGGTTCTGCAGACATGGGTTTTAAGTGTATATCTGTGAGCAAGCTGACTCAAGAATTACATTAGCTTGCAAAAATTACTGTTTTAGTATTTTTCTAAGCATTTTCACAGTGTTATGTATTCTCCCTTCTGCTAGGTTTCTATTTACTACTGCATTGCTTGAAATATGTCTTTAAAGTAAATTATGTTCCTATCCAGGAGTTTCTAAAAGCACAGTGTATGATAGCATGGTATGGAATGCTTTGTTTAGGAGCTGCTAAGGATTGCTGCTGGTCAGTGAGAGGAGGTTGCAAACCTCTACTTGAGAGTTTAATTTTTAGTTCAGCATAATTTATGACTACTTGTGAATTTATTTTAGTCTTTGCTTAAGCTATTCACTTTCTGTCACAAGATAGCTTTGGAAACCTGTTGAGCTTCTTGTATTATTTTCTCCACTTGTAAAGTGGTATTACTTGGGAAGATAAGCCTATCTTACTTCATGCTGACAATTGGAAGCAACAATGGGAGTGCCAGAGCTTTCCTGTTTGCTCTTTGGGATAGGGAATTTTAATCAAGTTTATTGGAACTGCTTTGAGGCAATTTTTTTGTGATTACTCAGCAGAAAAGAATCATAAACTGCTTTGGATTGGAAGAAGAATCACAGAATTGTTTGGGTGGGGAGGAACGCTGAGGGTCTTCCAGTTCCAACATCCCTGCCATGGACAGGGACACTTTCCATCAGACCAGGTTGTTCAGAGCCCCTTCCAACCTGGATTTGAGCCCTTCCATGGATGGGGCATCCACAACTCCTCTAGGCAACAAGATCTATAAGAAAAACAATCTATCCATAGATAAGCTCAGAGAGAGCTTTTGTGAGTCTGGTATGTGTGGCCACCTGCTTTAGAGAGAATTTGTATTTGACTTAGCACATTCAAATATTGATTTGTTCCTTGTATCACAGTACTTTTGCGAGGGAGAGAGGACTCTGCTTAATGTTTTAAGCTACAAGTGGTCTTGGCAAAGCTGTATGTACATCTGTAATATAAATATGTATGTATCTATTTACTTATGTGTGTAAATCCATTATATGTTCTGTGAAGTTTTCTCAGCTTGTAAGCCTTCAGTTGTACGGAGTGCTCTCTTTGCCATTCTTGTTTGTCTTTTTCCCAAATGTGATTTGTTTTATGGGTGAAACCCCATTACATTTATTTTAATTTCAAAACCTAAATATCATTACCCAGACACTACATTGTAGTTTTGCTCATTTGATGAGTAAAATTGTAATAATTCCCTTATTGAAGCTACTGACTCCGAGTAGTGCTCTTGCATTCCTTTTCAAAAATAAAAATTAATTTTATTTTTTGCTTTACATATTCTTTGCGTAGTTCCCACTGTTGCTAAACTTTTATTTCAAATCCAGTTTATAAAACTTGGAGAGATTCAATGTATTTACCAATCTTACTTTTTTAATGATTGTCTCCCTCTGCCAGATTTCATGGGCTGGTTTTAGATTGACACTGGAAATTATCTCAAATGGTGTGGGTTTTTTTTCCTGACCATCATTTAGCACTGATTCTGTGCACATGGCTGAGGATTGGCAGATGAACCAGGAGAAGCAAGGGGCTACATATCTTAGTGTGATGAAATAATATGTGTAGTAGATGAGACACAGGATCTGGGAAATGGGAATTATTATGTATAATTCTACTATATATAGTGTATCACAGCCTGTTAGCTGGGAAAACAAAAGGCAGATTTGCTTGGTTGTCCATGCTATCATGTAGATGAATCATTGGCTGACATCTGTAAATAAAGGGTTACAATAGGTAGCAATAAACTGATGTAAAGAAAGGCATCAACTGGTTTGCCACAGGGATCTTTTTATTTGGATTGTGTCTTGTTTAACATCTTCGTTAATAATCTGAACGAGTGGGTAAACTGCACGCTAATTAAATTCACAGATGATACTAAGCGGGGAGGTGTTGCAAACATAGGGTGGCCAGATTTTCTAAGTGAAAATCTGGACCACCTGTCATGGCAGGCAGAGAGAGGAAGGTTTTTAGCAGGGATGAGGGAGGGGGTGTGCACAGAAGGACTTGGCAGCTTGTGGGAGGGGAAGAAAGACTGCCCACTCCACCCCCTCCTTAACCAAGCACACCCTCTCTTTCCTTCTTCAGCATCCTCTGGCTTGGATCTGTTGTATTTACACTGTTTGCTATCCCTAGGTTATAAAAAATTTACTAGGTACCTATTAGCTGGTAAGTGAAACCTCTTATTCAGGTGTAGATGTGAAAGATTGAGAGGAGGGGAGGAAGCCGTAATGAGCTCCAGGCAAATCATTCTGATGAGCTCATTTTTCATCCACTGGAAATTTGGATGACACAAGTATTTTTAAATTTTTTGAAATAATTTTTAAGGTGAGGATTAAAGACTGACCCTTCCATGTCAGTCTGATTTATGTTGTTCTAAAAAAATGGGAAGCAACAAATTTTGTACATTATCTGTAATGGCAAAAGGGCGTAACGCCTCTCTGTGAATCTGAGGACTGTTAATAGCTGATCTTGTGTAAGTGGTTGTGGGCCAACAAGAATGTAGCTCATGATGCAAGGGACTGAGTGCCAAGTGAAAGTTTTCTTTGCTCCTCTTGCTCCTGCTTGAGTGATAGAAGGTGCTCTTGTTCCTCTTCCACTGGTGCAGCTTGTTCTTTCTTCTGCTTCCCTAACTATTTGTTAAGTGCCTGTTGTGTTTTCATCATTTCTCTTAACATTGCTTGGGGAACACAAGTGCCACATTGAATGTTTTCCTTTCTATTCTCCCAAGATTCTGAATAACAGACTTGAAAAAACTTCATAACTTTGGTAGTCCATGAACATGTGAGCACCTGAATGATGAAATCCACTTTTTGCTGAACATACCATCAGCTTTTTGGAGATGTTGTAGCATTGATCAAGGGGAAAGATGAACATTGTGTTCTTAGTGAGGCACCCAGTTTTAAAGCAGTGGCACTTCTCTTTCTGCCTTTTGCTTAAGGCTCAGGATTTTACCTATGCTTGGTAAAGGATAGGTTTCAGATTAACTTCATCCTTTTACTCCTCCTACTTATGCTGTATTGGGTAGCCTGTGGCCCATACTGTCTTGGGAAGTTTTTTGTAGTCAGCAAGTTTAGCTTTGTTTGCATGTGTAGTTGTAGCATCATGAAAGTTAATTTACGTGAGAGAGGATTGGAAGTTTTGGCAAAACAATGTGCTTTATAATTTTCTCAGCATCCTGCACTTTTCTTGGAGTTTTCTTTGGACAGCCCCCCTGTTCTCTGCATATTCAATGGCAGCAGTGCCAAAACTCATGCAGTCCAATGTCGTGTGTAGGTGTTTGTTATGTATTTAGCTGTAATGCAGTTTGGGGTTTGTTACCTCAAACAATAGACGGTTCAAAGTGTAAAGGCCATGTGACTAATGAGGAGCATGTCAGGCTGCCTTCTTGAAGCCTTCCACTCTTGGCTTTTGTTTCCCAGGCATCTTTCCCTGGCAGTGTTATGCAAATTAACCAATTAATGACAGACAAAATGGCCTTCCTGCATCGCCATGCTTGTAATAAGAAGGGCAATGCTGTAAGTCACGTACCTATTCAGCGAGCTCTGTAGGCCACTGCCAGGGCATGATTAGCCTGACTGTGGAAGACAATTGCAGAGGCATCTGCTCGGTTAATTTTGAGAGAAAATTTACCAGATGGAGGCTGAAGATTTAAGTGATTAGAAGGTAGTAGATTGGAATACAAATTGGATTAAAAGAAATTAGATTGATATAAATCGAATTGAGTCACAACAGTTTGTGTTGTTTGTACCAAGGGGCAATGGATTATGGGAGAAGCAGATGCTCCAATGAGATAGGAATTAATGTGGCTTTGACGGTCCATCTGGGAAGGCCTGAATATCGAGTACATCCCTAATCTCTCTCTCCATTTATCAATGCCATAATGTTAATTAGTACTTCATTCATTAAGTTACTTACAGAGGAAAAAATCTCACCCCTATAGCCCCTCTCTGCTTGAGGATTTGTTACCGCGCCAAGAAATGGAAATCTCTCTTTAGCCGATCCAGTTACAGTTGAATGTTACACCAGACCTGTGTCATTTTCCTCAAGCTTGCTGCTGCTTTTGGCCTAAATGAAATTTATTGGGCTTTGTTTTGCAATAAACAGGTCGTCATAAATTCAGCAGCATAGTTTTTGAAGTCCTGCTTTGATCTCTACAGCTAGCTACTGCTAACAAGCCTCCTTCTCACACACTTGGAAAGGTACAATATATTTTATTTCATATATTGCATAGCATTGTGGCTAATGACCCAACTTTAACTATGGCATTAATAGTGGGAGAAAACTAAAAGTCTGTGTGTGTGCACCTCTAAGATCTTGGGTAGAGAAATGTGTGTGGAAGAAAAGTGCTGTACCTGAAATACCTGATGTCCTCAGGTGTGCAAAACTGGCTGATGACAGAGCTGTTGGATTTTAAGCACATTTCTCTTACTCTAGAAGGTAAATATTTGTGGTGTTCTTAACTCTGAAAGGTGACCCAAAATCATAGCTTGAGTTTTTCCACTGAATGGGAAAAAACACAAAAGCCAAAAAAAAATAGTTAACAAATATACCAGGATTGTGAAGGAATGGAGTTAAATTCTTTTTCTAGCCACAGTCTTCTGGAAGTTAACATGAGATAATGAAAGGATGCTTAGCAAAATTCAAGAGGACTTTTCACTCTTTCCTTTCCCAGGTGTGATGCAGAAAGGCTGTGTTATGATATTCACTCAGAGTGCAGACACTGGCAAATGCTGGTCTCCATGTGAGCACCATTGTAGTGTCAACCTTATACTTTTCCTTGTATTTTCCCATATAAATTTGATTTGTTTTTCTTCATGGCAAGGAAGCTTTGATTCTCCTTCACTTAGGTGACTAGCTGCAATCCTTTAGTTATTAATCAGAGAAATATTAGATATGAAAGCATGTTACTGCTCTGTTTCTGAAACCTAAAATGACAAAGGCATCTACAAGGATGTCTCATGTTATGCTTATATGTTCTGGAGGAAATAGGTTCACTGCAAACTGGTTTTGCAGAAGAAAAGGCTCTTTTATCATGTTTGAGAGTTTTTTATCTGTTGAAAATAAGTCATTAAAAAAAAAAAAGATCCTGTCTCCTGAAAAATTTATGATTTGTACCTCTCAATAGAGAGTGTAGTAGGCATGGGTTGGCAAGAGGCTGGAATGGAGCAGAGCTTGGACAGCTGAATCAAGATGATCAAAGGGATATTCTGTGCCATATGTCATCATATGCTCTGCAATAAAAACTCATGGAAAGGAAGATAAAGGAGGAACATTGATGGTTATGGCATTTGTGTTCTCATGCAACAGTCCTGCATGCTGAGGCCCTGCTTGCCAGGAAGTGCCTGGACATCTGTTTGCTGATGGGTAGCGAATGAATTCCTCTCTTTTTGCTTTGCTTGCATCCCACAGTGTTTTCCTTCCCTTTAACTGCCATTATCTCAATCCACACATCTCTTGCTTTCCTTCTACTTTCTCCCCATCCCATGGGAGAGGATGGTGAGTGAGCAGCTGGATTTGGCTGTCATTTGGGCCCACCTACCACTGTTTAAAGATGGAATTTTATTTCCTAAGTTTGTCGAGACAGCATTCGTTATATTTACTAAATATAGTGATATAGAAGTCTGAGGTTACAGCTGAAAAGGTGGAATCTTCTTCCTCTATATTTTTTATTTACTTCCTCTACTGCTATTTTCACAAATTTTCTTGCTTACAATAAACACTTTGAGAACTGCCTGGGAGTTTTTGTTTGTTTACTGTGCTGCCAGACACTCTTATTTCTGTGCTTCTGCGTAGTGCTGTTTGATCTAGACAAACATGGAGTAAAATAAAATCTATGCTAGAAAGAAGCTCTCAGAAGGTCACAGCAGTCTCCTTGCCATTCCACACCTCTGAGAAATGGTTGTTTATCAGTACCCCATGCTCCATTAGTAGAATCAATAGAGATCTCTATTAAAACAGGATTGACAACAGAGATTTCTGAATCAGTGTCTGCAACTTTCCTGTTTTGAAAAAATCTCCCCCTTTTTAATATAGAAAGGGTAAAATAATGCTGCAGAAAGATCCTGTGAAATGCATATTCCTTGAAAGGCAAGATTCTTCTACCATTAACAGGCCAATAAAACATCTCACTGGACCTGTGCCTTCAGCCTGAAGTACTAGGAAAGACTTTCCTAATTTATGCCAGCTTTGGGTATGAATATGTGGAACAGGAAAGGTGAGAGAAAAATCACTGAGGGCTGCTTTAAAAAAAAAAAAAATCCTGAAGTTGACACAGATACTGGAGTGTTTGTTTTTTGTCACCAGGCCCAAAAACATTAAATCCCATTTTGGCTGCAGAATTGTGTTTTGTTATCTAATGGGACAGATAACTAACTGGATGGCATCTGAACAGGAGAATGGAAAAAGATTCACCTTGTAAATTGAATTGATGACTTGTTTCAGATTTTAAAAAAAGTAATTTTATTAGCTACAGGTAGAACAGTAACTTTTTCTCAGTAGAAAAATGACCTTAAAATACACATGATGAGGTAAGGAATTGTGAAACATATGGAGAGCAAACAAAAAGGAAAGGGACAAGGAAAAAGATGGTTTTTTTGTTGGTTTCTTTTCTGGGGGGCAGGGAGGGACACACACATGAGAGAGGATATTGGAGCAGAGGAGCTCCAAATATTCTCTTAACAGAAGATGTTCTCACATTTTATATATGTATATTTATATAAATAAAAGTATATATAATTGTGCTATAAATACATCAGGAGAAACTAGAATGAGGACACTTAGATGTTTGTGCATAAATTTGAATTTTATGTGAAGTTTGTCATTATTACTGGTATGAGTCAATAATATGACCTTCAGATATCAATGTGATAACCATTGAAAAGCTGATGACGTTTTGGTGATCAAACAAAAAGAAAAAGTGCAGTACTTGAAGTAAAATATTTACTTTCTAAACGTGGGGAAACCAAACACAAAAAACCCAAACACCCAACTTCTAAATATATAAAAAGACAAATTCATGCAGTAAAGAGACAATATAAAAATTGTGGTCTTTTGTTTTTGGGATATATGAGGTGTTTTTAAACCTGACCTATATAGGCAGAAACAGCATGTGACTGAATTTTCTGTAGAAGTTGTTTGTTTTCAAGCATTGGGTGGCTGAATGAGTTTTTAAAATGCCAGCTAGCAAAGAGGTGAAATGAAGGGGCAATTATAAACATACCCCTAAGTCTTGGAGTGCCTGTACTTGTTTACCTGATTCCTTTTTGTTGACATAGGTAGGAGAGATCCAGCTTGTGAGGAAGTTCACAGTGATTCCAAAAGCCTTCCACTTTTGAGTATATTTACTTTTGAGCTTATTTCCTCAATATGGGGTTAGAAATAATAGGATTAGAATGTTTCTTCGCAGAGCTGGATCTATATTTTCATCCATGGATATTTGGAAAAAGTTTCCCAGACTAGTTGAAGCTTCCAAAGAGAGTCTTTGACAAATCACAAAGATGCAATTTGTAGATTTCTAAACGAAGATATTGCAATGAGTTTTTGGTATTTGTCATGCTACTTTAAATTTTATTGAGAGCTTCGCTGCAAAATTAATACTCGTTTGCTGACAGTTACTTGGAACTTTACAACAGGTTTCTTTAGGATGTCAAGGTCACATTTTGAGTCAAATATTGGTGTTGTGTACTTATAATTCCCTAGGCATTCACAACTGGTGTGGTTCAGGGAATCCTTGTGACCAGTGTCAACAGAGAACATAGTGGCTGCAGGGTAAAATTCAAAACATCAAAGTTAAAATGCCTGCTCTGCTTATAGTAGAAATCTCACCCCTCCTCAAAATATTATTGTAAGACTGCTTCAGATGGGTGAATTTATTTAGAAATGTACTCTGATTTCACAGATTGTAGCAATTTTGTTCCAGTCTGAGAACTTTTCAACTCATGGTTCTTGAAGGGATCTGGACCCGCTTGTCATTTAAAAGCTTTCTTATTGCTGTTGTTTTAGCTTAACACTGTTAAAATTGATGTGGTTTTCTAATTGCTCATTTTTAAAGCTCTAAAATGTTTCTTTTCATGTTGCCTT
The DNA here is from genome assembly GCA_013397295.1 of Polioptila caerulea. NCBI lineage: Eukaryota > Metazoa > Chordata > Aves > Passeriformes > Certhiidae > Polioptila > Polioptila caerulea. Next base: position 651,846 of record VYXF01012216.1, read on the forward strand.
GGATGGTCGTTGTCATCTGTCAATAGAAAGCTTTAGACTTAGGAGAGCCTGTGGTTATCAACCCTCCTATGCAAAAGCAAAGTTTACCTGCTTCTGATGAGCCATTGCTTTCTCCAGTGGTATCAGGGAAGCTGCAAAGTTTCCCTTTGCCTGGCTGATAAGGAGCCATTGCCAGTTCCCCTAGTGCTATGATAACATGCTCCTTGTATAATAAATTACTGTCTGTAAGCAATGTCTGCTTTTTTACCTTCCATCCTTGACCTGAAAAAAAGCTGAAAGATGTTTTTAGAGTTGAGCAAACACTTATGCTTTGTTACATTCCAGAGTGATTTGGAAAGGCTCCCAAGGGAAGAACTGTTGTGCTTGAGTTCTTCTGGATAAAAGGAGAGATATTTTTGTTGTTGTTGTTGTCCTTGAGGCTTTTGTTATATGCTGTGTATATATCACAGAATAATTTGGATTAGAGGAAACCTCTGGAGGTCACCTGGCACTTGCAGGTGTGTGTCTGTACATTGTGTAAATATAGATGTGGTATGTATTTACACATAGCATGTAAATACTGAGACATATATGCACACATACACACAAACTTTTTGCTTTTCTTAGCTAGAAGTGTTCCTCTTCTCTCCCTATCTTCTTCACCTCTTAAAGTCACTTTATAATCTCATTATTTGGAGTCAGTGAACATTAATGAAACCCAAACCTGAACTGGAGCAGCTGTTCTAGTTTCAAAACCTAGAGTTTTTTTGAGAAAGAACCTGCAAGTAAAGGTAGTTTGGGTTTGCTGGGTTTTTGTGTGGTTTTTTTTGTATATGTGTGTGGGTGTTAAGTATCAGTGTGTTATTAAGCAAATAATAGTCTGTTATCTTCATTCAGGGAACATAGCTCTAGTAGATATTTTATTTCTTGACTTGAACTCTAAACCATACTGCTTTGCAATAAACAAATCGATGTAACTTTCTCATTGAAGCAGTGACTTGTATTTATAGCATCACTTTCCACCTGGGGAAAAAAGATTAATCATTCGCCTGTGAATCTATATTCCAGTTTTCAGGGATGTTGTGCTCACTCCTGCTCTCTTGACTGCATCTCTAACATGCTGTTCCATCACAGACAGTGTGCTGGAAATAAATTTTGAGGTGTGTTAAGGCTCTGCAAAAAAAGTGAAATGTGACACTTGAATACTGGTATGTGACCAGAAGCCAATTGAAGAAAAGTGAATTAGAGTAAAATTGCATCAAGACTTTGTCAGTTTTGGAATACTTCCCTGGAAATAGTTTTGTATAAAGAACAGGGTGCTTATACTGTAGCACAGGATTATTATCCACATTAAAAAAAAAAAAAAAAAAATTGTTTGCAGTGTTTCTTTAATAGCAAAGTTGATTACACCTTGTTTAGCAAAGTCACAGTTTCATACAAGAGAAACTTAATGAAATCAACCTTCCAGTAAGATTTGGTCAATGTTTTTAATGACAGTTATTGATCTCTCCTGTCAGCATTTCCTGCTCTCCCTCTTGGCAGACACACTCTATAGGAAAGGTGACTTATCTGCAGGCACACGTCCTGGGGAAGTTAGGATATGTTGTTTAATGGATTAATTTTGCTCAAGGAAAAGCTTTCAGAGGACCTTGTCATAGCTGACACAGCTTTGAACAAAAAGCCTACCTTGAAAACAGTCGTATTGCTGGAGTCTCTTCCCATCTGCCAAATCTCAGAGGAGAGGGAGAGACTGTAAAGTACAAATTTTGAAAATGTCGTCCTTGCCGTGTCACTTTGCCTAGAGGAATGCATGTCGAATACTCAGCCTGGTGCCAGTGCATCAGCCTGTGTTCCAGTTGAGTTTTCTCATTATCTTGACTTCTTTTCCACATTATCTTTTGTTTGAACTAAGATGTGACTGACTGGATCTCTACTTGAGATCTTGGCTTGCCTTCAGTCAATTCTGTAACTAAAAGGGTAGTGAAAGCAACAGATTTATTCATTAAATCAAGCAAATGTGTGCACTAAGTGTTTCTGATAAGTACTTCTCTCGTGAAACGAGGCATACGAAGAAGTGGTAAAATGAATGGTGACTGTCCTTCAGCACATTTAACTAAGCAGCTGCAGGATTGTCTTTGTAGAATCTGTGTAAGTCAAAAAAAGAGCTGGAGCCTGGCCATGTGACAAATCTGATGTAGCCAGAAGAGATTCTGCAGACACTTTTGTAGCTGTCCATCCATTTAAAGCACACGATTCTTTTAATTGGGATTTTAATACCTAGCTTACAGTTTCATTTTTTTCTTAATTGTTGCGCTGGAAATAAACCAAGATACTAGCATAAAAGAAGGTTCTTTGGCATTAAATGTAACTTTGGAGCTGTCCTGTCTGTAGAATCAAATATACACAGGATGTTTTCTTCCTATATCTATAGCTTTCTGTTGTAGGAGATTTTTTTTCCGATCACAGTTTTGCTGTTTGTCTTCTTGATAAACAGTCCCTTTGCACTGTCTCAGGGAGAACATGTGTTGCTGGCAAACTCTCGGAGGGAATGGGTTCAAAATGCTATCAAGAAGCATGAAACAACTAATAACTCATATGAGGAGCAGCTGAGGGAGCTGGGGGTGTTTAGCCTGGAGAAAAGGAAGCTCCGGGCTGGCTTTATGAATCTCTACAACTCCCTGAAAGGAGGGAGCATCCAGGTGGGAGTCAATCTCTTCCCCCAGACAAACAGGAGAAGAGGGGACAGTCTTAAGCTGTGCTAGGGGAGGTTCAGGCTGGACAGCAGGAGACATTTCTTTACAGCAAGGGTTGTTAAATGTTGGAATGGGCTGCCCAGGGAGGTGGTGGAGTCACCATCCCTAGAGATGTTCAAGAAATGACTGGATGTGGCACCATGATCTAATAGAAGGTTGGACTTGATTAATCTGGAGATCTTTTCCAACCTAAAGCATTTTCGACTCTGTGCTATAATGTGAGTTTGTCTTTCAACAATTTCTGTTGCTCCTGTTGACAATACTTTCTTTCTGAACTTAATATACAATACACCTGTTCAGCTGAACAGGTGACCTGTTAGAACTCCTGAACTGGAAGTATTTCCAATGTGTGACACAATGTAAAATCCCATTCCCACATCACATCCCATTTTAAGCATCCCTTTCACAGCAGTACCATGAGAACAGTAGGGCAGATTGGTGAGTAGGTGGCAGCTCTGTAGTAGGGATGATATCTGATATCCACAGTGTTTATTGACTGCTGGTCCTTTTATTGACAATCTAGTCCCAACTTTCTCTTTTTATCCAAGTATATCAAAGCTGTGTTTGGAATGTGGAACCAAAATGAAAGCCTTCAGGAAGGATATAAAAGGAATAGTAGTCTTGGAGGTCAGCTGAGGAAGAGCTTTTCTATATAGAGGAAGTCAGGTAGGTAAAAATTGGAAAAGAGTTAGAGATACAAATAAATGGGAATACAGATGGTAACAAGTGATGACAGATGCTGATAATGTCAGAGAGGGGGAAAGAGAATTTTGAGGAGGTTCTTGAAGGCAGTTCAGAATCTTTATTATGAAATACCATCTCAGAGTGTTAACATGTAAACTAATGCAATATTGTTTTTTCTTCAAAATTTTTCAGTTGTTACAATACAATTGCTGGCATGTCTGTTAACCACTGCTGGCCCAGTAGCCATGAATGTTTAGTTCATTTGAGAAATGAGTGAAATGTCTCTGAATTTAGTCTATACTGTTGCTTTTCTAGCATGACAGACCATTAGTTTGTAGCTGCTTATTTAGAGAGTAGTCTTAATAGATAAATCAACGTTTGGTCTTTATGTGAAGTAAATTAAAACTGGAGGAATATGAAGTGCAGTAAATGAAAGTGTCTTCCTAGAAATTTGAAAGGTAGTGGACTAGGAGGACTAGAAAGTCAATTGCCAAATGCCTTTTTCTGTGATGATTTGTATATGTTATGCAGAGGGCACATGGCCTGATTGGAGCCTTCCAGGCCTTCCCACCTGAAGGGAGCCTGCAAGAAAGATGGAGAGAGACTTTTTACAAGAGCATGGAGTGACAGGAGAAGGGGGAACGGCTTCAAACTGACAGAGAGTGGGCTTAGATCAGATATTAGGAATAAATTCTCAACAGTGAGGGTGATGAGGCACTGGAACAGGTTACCCAGAGAAGCTGTGGATGTCCCATTCCTGGAAGGTTAGACAGAGCTCTGAGCAACCTGGTCAAGTCATGGCAGGAAGGGTTGGAATTAGATGATCTTTAGGGACCCAGACCATTCTGTGATTCCTCTTAGGATAAGGCTTGCATAGTGACTCTGAGGAAATGCAGCAAAAACTAACAGTGTATTGACTCTTTGCTTTAGTCTCCTTTCCTGCTTGCTTCTGTGTGTCTACAGCAAATCTGTTTCATTTATTAATAAAAATTCTTGCATCCAAATAATTTTTTAGGACTATTTGGCTGTAGGATCAGCAAGGCTAATCTGAAAATAACAGACCTTCTACTGATAGACTACCAGTGTAGCTGTAACTATATTGTACAGTGGATCCCTGAGGATGCTTGTGAGGAAGTCAAATTCGTGAGGTTTGGTGGTATTTGTGGGAGACACTCTGACTTAGCTGGCCCCCTGATGTTGAACTGGTCGAAATGAATGAGTGATTGTTGTCTTTTACACTTCCCAAAGGAGTAGTCTTGGAGGTGATTCTTGGGGAATGTCTTGTCCAACACATCTGAATTAAGTTAAAGTAGGGCAGTGGGAGAGCAGTGTGTCGACACCTGAACTACCATATGCAGGCTACAATTTTTTTTTTCTGCTTTTGTCAATGTTCCTCACTTTTCTTTCTTTCTTTTCCTACTTTGGTTAGGAATATGTAAGTACATAAATTCATAAGACAGGAAGGAGAGTGTAAGAAGACTTGGTGAATATATTTCAATACAAGTGCTCGACAGAGACAGCACATAACTGGAGCTTTCTTTTGCTTTTTTTGTGTCAAAATGTGTCCCCCAGCAGTTTCCTCTTGCCTGGTTCCAGTATCAGGCTGGGCTTCCCCTGTTCAGTGTCCTGACCTCAAAGGACATTAGCAATGACTGCTGCAGAAATAATTCCCATAAAGGTAGATATGAATGCAAATGTTCTTTACCTATGAAGTGATGGTTTATCACAAATCTATAAAGTCATCACTTGGTATGAGAACTATAGCGTTTCCTACCAGTCAGCATTTATCAGTTCAGCTATTATCAGTAGTTAGCAGGTCTAGTATCTGAAAATGAAAGCTCTGTTTGTTAAGAGTGACAAAACATTGTATTGCAGTATCTTAGGCAATTCAAGTTGATAACTCAATGTTCAGTCTAAAGTGAAGATTAATTTAATCACACATAAACATGTCACAGCACACCATTAGCTGGACACGAGCTGGCCATGAGCACTGGCATCCTGGAAAGCCAAGCATGTGCTGGGCTGCATCCAGAGCAGGGGGGGAATTCTGTGGGCAGCAGGGCAGGGAGGGGATTCTGCCCCTCTGCCCTGCTCTGCTGAGACCCCACCTGCAGGGCTGCATCCAGCTCTGGGGGCCCAGCACAGGAGGGACAGGGACCTGCTGGAGCCAGGCCAGAGGAGGCACCAAGGAGATCAGAGGGATGGAGCAGCTCTGCTGTGGGGAAAGGCTGAGAGAGTTGGGATTGTTCAGCCTGGAAAAGAGAAGGCTCTGGGGTAAGCTAATTGCAGCCTTCTAGTATCTGAAGGGAGCCCACTGGAAAAAGATGGAGAGAGACATTTTACAAAGGCTTGGAGTGAATAGAGGAAATGATTTAATCTGAGAGGAGGTTCGGGTTAGATGTTGGGCAGAAATTCTTCTCTGTGAGGGTGATGAGGCACTGGAACCCTCCTCTGGACTCACTCCAACAATTACAATATTGTAAGAATTTTGGCTTTGCCCACTAGCATGTAAAAGCTCATGTGAAGTAATTGCAGTCTATCCTAGTAAAGACTAAGGCCTCCTAAACTCCGAGATTGCTCCTATGCTCTATGCATGCACCAGATGGAAATCCTGGGGGAGGAATGGAAAGGGAAACTGTATGGGTAGCCCAGGATACACCACTGCTGCCTTCTTTAAGGTCATGGTTGCATCTTGCTCTGCAGTACAAGTATCTTCTGCCCAGATAGCTCATGGAGTTAATACAATTTCTGTTCCTTCTAAATGAGGTTGTACTCATAAGAGAATTGGGGGGGAACCACAGTGAAAGAATCAAAACTAGAATCAAACACCACTTGTGTCTGTCTCTATGCTATTCAGTCAGTGTCTAGAGACAGGCAGTGGAGCCAATTTTTTTCCCTTTGTTATTCCTAAACCTGCATAACCTTTGGGAATACTTGTTGGTGCTCAGTTCTCTTTGGAAGGAGGGAGTTTAGTGTGCTCTGTGAATGATCTTGTGTGTGTTTTACTTCCCCCCTCCTCTAAGTGCGTGATGAGGGGAATCCCTTGTAGCCCTGGATAGCTGGAAGAGCACCCAGCCATTGTAGGAACGTGCAGTCTGATTGCCCTTGAAACACCTCCTGAGCCTTTCTCCTTGCACACTGACATGGTCCTGGCTGCTCACATCTCAACCCTCTTGTGAAAAAACTGCTTAGTTAGGATAGAATGAGTAAGCACTAATTTTGTGATAAACATCAGTACTGAAGAGGAAGAATCAGCCCTACTGTAACCTGAGGAGGGGTTTTTAATTGGGCTGTATAAGGTTAAACTTTGTTTATGTGAGCAAGCCCTTCTCACAGCTTTGAACGTGGCCTGTAAGACTGTATAGGATATTATATTAAAGTTTAGGAGTTCTAAACATTATCAACAAAACTTTGTGTACAAGAAAACTAATATTTTGGATTTGCATTTTTTGCTACTAAGTTTGTTACCCTTTGTTAACTATTTATCAAAATTCAGTTGTATCGGTTCTCTGACTAAAGTCCCTCTCATGTCTCAGAAACACCTCAGTTTTATTTTCTTCCTGATACTGTTAATAGAAATTTCTTAACACAACTAGTGGGCTTTAGTTTGCTTTTTTAGAATAAACAATGATAGACTAATGTGGGGGAATGTTCTAAATAAAAATGTCTCTAGTCAATGTATGAAGCTGGCCTTTTAGTCCCATGTACTTTCAAGTGTTCATCATTAAATAATGATTTCAGTCTTTTTCAATTATGTGTTTTGGGTCATGAACTAGGGATATTTTTTAACTTCAGATTTTTCTGTTGATTTTAAATTATATTTTTGGTGGGGTTCCCCCCCCCCCCCCCTTTTTTTTTTTTAAAAAAAAAAAAAAAAAAATTTTTTTTTTTA
>VYXF01012216.1:667717-722221 GCA_013397295.1 Polioptila caerulea
AAGCTGAAAACTCTGATCTTTATGTTTTGAAAACAATTGCCTCAGACATTCCACCACTTCTCCTTCACTCTCAGATCCAGTTTTAAAGGTGCAAAACTTTCTTCTAAGCTAAACAGACGAATGGGGATACAATTCAGTATCAACTCAGGACATGGCATATTCATGTTGTATTATTCTGCAATGTCAGGCTTAAAAAAGTACTCATTTTAAGCCATGCTCAGACTATGCCTTTGCAATTTTTTCATTATCTCAATTCTAACAAGGTTCATTACTGTGTTAATTAACAGTCATTCTCAGGATGAGATTGGTGGATGTTTTACATCTACACATCTTTCTCTCTCTCTCTATGTGTATATATATATATATTTAATCTGATAATCACACTATTTTTTGAAGACTCCAAACTTTTAATCTTCTTCCTTTTTTTTTCTTTTTCTTTTCCTCTGTCTTTGTCCAGACATGAACTTCCCTTGCTCTTGCTCTTAGAGGAGTAAAATTAAATCTTGGCTTTGGTGATACTTCAAAAGTTCCCACAGATTTTACACTTCATATAAGTTGCTAATATGTGGAATTTATGTGGGAAATGAAGTGGTGGTTTTGTTCCACTCTTCTTGCTTGAATTTTTCAAGTGGCAGTGATGTGAATGTGTACTGATACTTGGGAAATGGCTTCATTGTGGTAGAGAAGGGAGGCGTACACAGTCACTTTCTGCTGTCTCATAGATCTGCTTGCCACTGTACAAAGGGCTGTAGAGCTGTAAAGAACTGAGAGTCCTGGATCGCTGAGTTCCTGTGTTCTACACAGCTGTACTTTGTAATTCCTTTCAGAAACTCCTCAAGCTGCAGTCTGAAAAGCAGTTTGATTGCCTTCCCCTTCATGCCGAAGCTCACTCTGTTTCTGTTGAAAGCCTCTCTTCGAACTTACGTATTCTAATGGTGAGAAAAATAATTTTCATGTTTCCAGTGTAAACATAAACGATTCTAGTGCTTGTGATTTTGGAGCACCTCTCCTATGAGGAAAGGCTGAGAAAATTAGGATTGATCAGCCTGGGGAAGAGAAGGCTCTGGGAAGATCTTATAGCAGCCTTTCAATGCTTGAAAGGGACTTATAAACAAGAGGGAGAAAGACTTTTTAGCAGCCTGCTGCATCAGGACAAAGAGTAATTGTTTTAAACTTCAGGAGGGTCAATCAAGACTACATATAAGGAAGAATTTTTTTGCCTTGGAGGTAGTGAAACCCTGGAACAGTCTCCTTGGAAAGGTGATGGATGCCCCATCCCTGCAAGGTCAGATTGGATGGAGCTCTGAGCAACCTGGTCTAGTTGAAGATGTCCCTGCTCATTGCAGGGGGGTTTGGACTAGATGACATTTAAAAGTTTCATTTCTCAAACTATTCTATGATTCTATGATCTGATTTTTCTGTACTTGTTTTCTCTCCTTTGTATTTACAGACCACTGTGGTGTCACTTCTCATCTCCGCTATTGCTAAGTTAAACAAGAAAAGCTTACAAGTTTTCTTGGAAAAATATTTGCTTGATCCTAGTAGTCAGTCATCACCTGTTCTAGTCTGCATATGTTTTCTGAGTCATGCCTGGGTAGATTGCATGTAANGTATTTACAGACCCTGTGGTGTCACTTCTCATCTCCACTATTGCTAAGTTAAACAAGAAAAGCTTACAAGTTTTCTTGGAAAATATTTGCTTGATCCTAGTAGTCAGTCATCACCTGTTCTAGTCTGCATATGTTTTCTGAGTCATGACTGGGTAGATTGCATGTAATGTTTCAAAACTTGCATGCTGTGCATGATGAACTAATATTAATAACCATCTTCACTGTTCCCTGATCTATTGGTCCTGTGATCATGTTTAACTTTTTATAAGCATTTGGTAACTCATTCTATACTAATCAGACAAATTGAAATCTCTCCCTCTGTCATTTTTAACAAATGAGCTCTACTGTGCCATAAACTTCCCCATGATGGGTTTGAAAGAATACGGCCTTGCACTTGCTGTTATTCCACTTCAATTAGTGCCTCCTGTACTAATTTTCAGTGTCATCCCATTCTTCCTATCTAATGACCCTCCTGTTGGGTCCTGCTGGGTTCATTGCCTAATCTTGTATGCCAAAATAGACATTGGCCTCCATGTTCAAAATTGGCAGTTCCTTAAACCACCTGCATCTTGCTGGAGGACTTTTATTCTGCTAATTAGACTCAAACCTGCCTGTTGCTCACTTCGTATGCAAAATCATTTGATGAAATAAATGAGAAGGAAACAAATTTCTGTCAGCCTGTGAAGAGATTACCAACCCAGTAAGGCTGAGACGTACAAACATTGCTTGTGGGAAGGAAGTAGTTTTTTTCTATTGTAATCTCAAAACTCCATACATGAGAACCTGAGGAAAAATATTGCTAGTTTAAATTGAGCAACAATCTTGCAAAAGAAATTACACTGGCTAAGCTTGGAATTATTTTTCAGGTCATAATGTATACAAAAATTCCCCATCTGCTGACTGTTATAATCCCATAAAGCTGACAGATAATAGGACGATCATTTTGTATTTTAACAGTGATGAATGCCAAATGGAACTTGGGGTGTGTTTAGAATGTGAGAATTCCTGTGTTCTCTCCAGAGCAGCACTGTTGAGGTAGTTATATATCATATCTTTTATTTCACATGGGAAGCAGTGGCAAAATGACCCACTGGGTATCACCAGTTGGTCCATCTTGTGCAATGGTCTGTCTTGGATGGTACAAAACCACTGAGTTAGAGAACACACGAGCTGGAGCTGTTTAAGCTCAAGTGTTTGAAGTTTAAGCACTTTAAATGGCTCATTCACCTCATGGATTCTGGACAAGCACCACAGTTTTTCTTAGTTAGAATCTAAAATAGGCACAGGTGGTGGAAAATATGAGGTAGTTGAAAGCATCTGGTGGCACACTGTCACCTTAGTTATTGAAATGTGTGTTATCTTTACTGAAAGATTTTCTTTATGAAAAAGGTGCTTGCGTAGAGTCAAGCGTCCTTTGTTTTTGTGCACCTTGCTTTTCTCTTGAAGTATAGAGTATTTAGAATGTTTTAAAATTAATTTGATAACAAAGCTCATAGGAGAGCACAGTCTGGGTGTAAATTCGGGATTATTAAGAAAACTGGAAAATTAAAACTTTTCAAGATTTGTTCGGATGGGTTTTTCTTTTAGCAAAGCATCTTGGTTACTAAAAGGAAAAAAAAATTGAAATAGTTTTCTGAAAGTATTTGCTTTTGTTTTGTGTTCCACGTACATTGTTTCTAACTCTGTCTTCTCATTTTTAGATATTTATTTTATGCTTCAAACAGAATCAGCAACTAGGAGTCCCATTTCCCTCAAGCAGTCTAATTCTTGAGTTGATTAAATGTTGCTCATTCAGATTGTTGGAGGAAGAATTAAGTAGCCTGCAGTCTGGACACTCAGCTGCGTAAAAAGATTGAAGCCACTCTGGGTGCTCAAGATTTGTACCTTAAAGCCCCTAGTCCCTCCCTCACCATCTATATAATTCTTATTGCACTGCAGAAGCAACTTAATTACCTGCTTCAGACCTGTAAATTCCCTCCTACAGACGCCTGTCTGGAAGTCAGTGGTGGCAATACTGAACATCAGTCATGTTTTCTTTGAGATTCAGAGCCATCTGTTCAAAGCCATGTATCATGTTGACTGCAGAACCACAGGCAGAAGCCAAATGTTTTGATTGGTAGTATGATATCTTAAAAATATGAGGGATATTCTTCATTTTATTTGCCTTTCTCTGCCTGCTCTAAAAAGACAGGTGACTTTCTTCATGCCTTGATTGTGTTCCCATTTGAGCAGTGTCTGATCCTGAATGTAACAGTTACTGCAAATTTTTTGACTTCTTAATAGATTTTTGTATGTCTTATATAAACTTTGATTGTATCAGTCTTACTGAAAATTGTGGAACTACAACTCCCTTGCTCCCACCTGCCCCCTTGGAAGTACTTAACATAAATAAACTTTTCAGGAAATGGGCCATAGGGAAAGAAATTGCAGCAATCCTAACAAAAAAATATTTCCTTTGTCTTTAAGAAATCGATATCTCACAAAAATGCTTCAAAAAGCAAACCAACCATCTGAAGAAAAAAAAAAATAAAAACCCTAATCACTATCATTCCACTGTCTTCCCTCCAAGAAAAGAAAGGCATAAAAATTGTATCTTAAAATTATTGTAGAATTACTTCTTTCTCTGCCAGAGAGAGAAAGAAGTCCTTAGTCTAAGTGATGTCTACACTGAAGCCTGTGCTTTTACATTTTTTGAACAGACTGGGACAGAACCCTGTTACTGTTTTTCTTTTTTACCTGGATTTTCTTCTCAAATACCTTGGTCAGATTATAACCATTTGTTTTCTCCCGCTAGAACAAAAAGTTGTCTTTGGCTATTCTTTATATAACTCCCCTGCTAATTTTCCCATTCACCAAAATATTTTGACTAGCTATCATAAATACACTGTGCATATGTGCAGATCTAAGTTTATATGTCTCTGTTCTCATTATGCACCTGCATTCTGAACAAATAAGAACTTGGTTGGATCAAATTTATGCTTTTAATTCCAGTGCTGCACATGTGCTTAAAGATAGCTTATAACACTAATTTCCATCTCTCTTGGAAATAATTTCACTTTTGCAGAGTGGTTTATTATGAGGTGGATGTGGAAAGCGCAAGTTCAGAGCTATAAGAAAGGAATAGTTTTACATCAATGTGTGATCAAGTTCCTGCCAGTGACAAACAGGATATAGTGTGCAATATAGTTATGAACAGCATAAATATTTTTTAAAGTTATGGAAATAGAAACTCTAAAATTAGGTTGAATATTGTCAGTATTGTTTAGGACCTGAGAAGTATACAGCTATCTAACTATCATATGTTTTATATATATAATTATATATATATAAAATATATATGTATATATATATATACACATGAAATATGGATGTATATAAAACACATATATATTCTAAACATAAAGCTTTTAAAAATTAGGATTTATCATTGATGCACATTAGAATTCCAGTGTAATGGACAGAGTATGAGTTTGTGTCATCTGTGTTGTCTGTGCTTCAAAGAAGCATCTTTGTCAGGCACCCAGTGTGCACGATACAAGTGGGATGAAAAATATTGCCCTCCACTGTCACTGTGTACTAGAGCCAGTCTGCAACATCATGTGCTCTTTTTGCTCTTTTCCCTTAGTTACAGCAGAAATATTAAACTGGTTTATGTATTTTCTGATTTTTAGTGGTTCTTTCTTTTGCCTGCATGCTGCTACTTGATGCCTACCAGCTATTTTTAAAGAAACTTTTTTCCTTTTCTTTTTACAACCAAGTGGGCTAAAACAGCAGCTCAAGGCAGAGTGGAAGTAAGGATTTATACTTGTTTCCATGTGTAGCACAGGGAATATGTGTATGCTTGTGCCAGCTGTTTTTCCACATGTATCCCAAACTCCTCGGTTGAGGTGACCTCTGAAGTGCCTGCTACAGTGAGTGATGGAGTTATTGAGATTCAACGACAACCCTGACCCTGACCCCCTCGTGGCCTTGGTTTCACTCATCCATCTTCCAAGCCCCACAGGCTGTGATGTGCTGTGTGGAGACAGGATTAAACAAGTGTGAATAAACAAGTTCAAAGCTTTCTGTCATGGCTGCCAACACAGAACATCAGGAGAATGAGACATTAATAACCCAGTGCTGGGCAGGCATGTTGTTTTGCCATAGGAACACCTGGGGAAAGTACCAGTTTCTATGCAATCAGCTTTTTACATGCCAAGAAAAGTTTGCTTAAGACTTCTGTGAAGGGTATGAGATTTGTCCTGCCATTCTTCTTAGTCAGGAAGCTGCCAGCAGTCAGACCAGAGGTAGAACATACCATCCAGAAAGGTGCTGAAAAACCTTCTATGGAAGCAACATCCTTTGATTATGTTGTGTCGTTTGGGCTATGATTCATCAGAAGTGATTGGAGGGTTGGGTTTTTTTGTTTACAAGAAAAGGGTCTGTAACGTGTTGCCAGAATTCTTTTCTTAAGGATAATCTTTCGAGATCAGTTTTGTGTTTTGTTATAAGCAAAAAGTTTATTGGATAGCACGGTTTAAGGTTGAATCTGTGTCTGCAGGTTAGTGGCTGAGATAAGAGATGCTTGTTATGACAGTGGCTTAGGTAGTGCCTGTCTTCCCTTTGTCAAGACACTCATTTCACCCTGTGGCACCTTCTGATCAGTTGACTAGTCAGTGATTAAATACATTTATTTAGTTCAATGGGTCAGAGATGTTGGGGTGGTTAGAAAATTACTGATGGATTATCAGTTTCATCACCTCTGACATCCAGCCTTACCATAGTTCATCATCTGAGAATTCATAACACATTTGCCTGAGCAGTAACATGCTCGGCTACCTGTGTGATCATGGGTCTAGGAACTGGCAATGTTGTGCTCAGGATTGATAGGACAGATGTCACAGGAATTAGAAGGGCATCATCTCTTTTGCTGATAAACACACTTATTAAAAAAACTGCTGAAGAGTGTTCTTGGGCCAGTGGCAAGCATAGTGAATTTCAAAGCTGTGACACACTGATACTTATCTTTATTTGGAGCATTTCAAGAAATAAAAGTACTTTTCAGAAGGAAAGAAGCTTTGGCTTCAGCACTACTGGACACTTACAAGACAGAAAATATGCAGTGATTTTTGAAGTCTAAAATTGGCAAATTCATATAAAAGCAGTATCTTTTTAGAGAACTAGTAATTTCATCCCTGTTACGCAGTAAATCTCGTTACCTGACAGCCTATCTAAGATTAGGGGGCTTTTTATGGAGTCCAGCCCTTGGGCAAACCCAGTTGGAGGTGGCAAACTACTGTACTTCCAGGTTACAAAACGTTCATTTATGGATCAGTGCTCCTATGTTAACATTTTTATTTTCAAAAATTTGTGAGTACCTACAAGGAAAAATCCTGATGTCAGAAAATGAGGTAGGAAATCCAGTCCTTCCTGCTTGATTTAAAGCAGGTGAAAGTGTCCAAGTGATTTCAATCTTTCAAAGAGAACTTTAACAAGGGAAGTGAAAGCATTGTTCATAAATAATAGAAATAGCACCAGCTTCTTAGCCCAAATATCAAATACATATCATGTACTATAAAAGAAGAATAAAGGGAATAATGGACAGGATTTACTTCAAAAACAAGTCAAATAAACCTTGGATCCTAATGTTTAGGAAAATTATGAAAATTAACAGGGGAAAAAAAATGCCCAAAGAAAGTATCAAACATGCTTTGTTTTTTGTATTTTGTTTTTTGGTGTTTTTTTTTTTTTTAATTTATTTTTGTTTTTCCCTTCCCATGGTGCTTTTAATAGGTTTCTTATGTTGAGAGTGAAGCAAATTTATCTAATACTCTTTTGGGTTGTTGACATCAAAGATGAGAATTATGCTGGTTGCAGTAGTGAGGTGAAATCTAACACAGCAAAGACATTTCAAGTTTATTTGTTGTCATTATTCTTCTAGATACAAAGTGGTCCAGACAACAGAGCCAGACTGGGGATTGACTTGTGTAGATTTGTGCAAATATGACTTTTAATCTATAGTCTATTGGACATCATGAAGTGTGATGAGAGAGTTTGGAAGAAAGTGTTGCTTTCATCAGTTGAAGTCTCTTTTCTGTTGTTCCTTGTACCAGCTTGTAACAAATGTCTTGATGGAAATAAGTTGTTTATGTTTTTGCACTTTAGTAGGCTTAATGTTTAAGGTTCAGGAAGCTGTAATCCTCAATTCTTACAGTTCCTAATCTAATGAGTTTTGTTTCTGGAACCCATAAGAGACTATTTCTTTTTCTTTTTTACTTTTTCAGTTTTTCAAGTACCTAATTCCTATCATTCTTTTGAATCATAAACAACTTTAAGATCCATTTAATATAGCAGTTCCATAGAGACATCTTTTAATTCCACATAGTTTACAAGTATGACATTTGAAACCTTTAATGTCATGTTCAGCCAAGGGGAAAAGATGCTTTGAGAGGAGGTAAATTGATTGATTTTTGTATTTTTTTCCAGAGGATTAAACTACGGTTTTATTACTAGTACTGAAATAAAAGTCAGGTCCAAGCCTTATATTCAGTGCTTGTATCAGTTAACCAATGAATGGATGTTTCAAGATCTAAAGTTTTTCCATGAGTTTAAAAATACTGTCACTATGAAAATAAATCTGAATTAAAACTTTGTATAAACAAACTGTAGAAACATTTTTTGTTTCATTTAATTCAATTTGCCTTGTAGATTGTATAAAGTACTTAATAATACACATTTTTATTTTCTCTTTTTAGCTGATACTCCTTCCAGGTTTTAATTAGAATGGAAGAGAAAACGCTATGGTTTAAGTTCCTCCCTCTGCTACAGATTTTAGGGGCTAGCACCCTTATTTTACAAACTGTTGGGCAATATCTCTTTATCCCAGAAGAGTTTGTGAGCTCAGTGTGCTGCTGGTGTGCCATGCCCCAGTAATGCTGGTACCCGTGGGGCTCTGTGCTGCTGTTGATACAGGGGCTGTGTTTGCCCACTGGATCTGATCAGTGTTCATCCACAGGCACAGCTTTATCCACCAGTTGTTCTTTCAGTCCTCAGAGACTCCGTGTGCTCTGGCTGCTTATTTTCTTACTGCAGAAGTACCTTGGCTTTTACTGCCTGCTTGGTTTTTCTTTTGATAAGTGCTTTGAATAAACTGAGAGGGGGAAAATGATAAGAAGGCATTAATCTAGAGGGAATTATCCCAAAGTGTGGAAGAATATATGCAGTACTTGAAATTACTTTTAACCCAAGTTTGACATTTGACTTGCTTTAGAGTTGATAATATCCTTTTGAGATCTCTGACTTATAATCAGCCTCATTAATTCTTGTGACTTCTCTTGTTTCTTTTTATTGACACATAAGATGTGTTATTTTAGAAAATGAATTCCAGTTCTTTGTCACAATTCCCCGCTACAAAAACGAAGTAAGGTTAAACTACACATATGCTCAGAATATGACAATAGTTCTGCTCTTTCACTGGGGGAAGCATGCAGGAATTATCAAGTTAGACCCTAGAATTTGCATCAATTGTTGTGATGTCAAAGCTGCCATATTAATATTCTTAGTTTTCCATTTCAGTGGTTAAGGATAATACAGATCAATCTAATGAGGTTTTAGGT
The DNA here is from genome assembly GCA_013397295.1 of Polioptila caerulea. Lineage (NCBI taxonomy): Eukaryota > Metazoa > Chordata > Aves > Passeriformes > Certhiidae > Polioptila > Polioptila caerulea. Next base: position 676,923 of record VYXF01012216.1, read on the forward strand.
ACATGAAGTACTTCTTCCTTTTACAGCAGTATGGTCTTGAGTTAAAAATAAGCTTTTTAAAACACAGTCATAACTGAGAAAAACTTGTAGTTTAAAATAGAAAGGGAATTTAAACAGGAGGAAAATTAGGTATGTAAGATTTGTTTGATTTTCTTAAAACTGAACGTGCTCATTGTATTGAGAAATAGTTTTTAAATCTCTGTGAATTTGTAGAGTTTGTTTTGAGCAAGATTTTAGGTGGCTTTAGGTGAGCTTAAGAATAAAAGCTGTTTTCCAAAAGAGAATGCTCTAATAAATAAGTGTTACAGTTCAGTGAGCATCAACCACCCCACTATCTAGGTCCATTAATGAATTTTCCTAGCTAAATACTGAGAAGAAAATTGAGAAAGCTTCCTAAAAGCAGATGCAGTGTTTACATTGTTAGATTCAGAGCTGAAAAAACAGAGATACCTCAAATTTATGCCAACAGTGTGAAAACTTTATGGTCTAACTCACATTTTTGTTCAGTATGCTGTGTTTCATAAACACAATAGCCTTAAAGTAGATTAAAAAAAAAATTCTTGTGATCTCTTATCCTGACAGCAGAATGGTCTGGTGAAATAATGTCACAAACCATGTCTGGCAGGTTTAAAGCTGAACATAGGTGGCCTGTATTTCTTTTTTCCTAGCCTTGCTCCCTGTTGCAGGCTCAGAAGCTGGGCTGAGCCTGAACTGCCTGTGTATTCTATACAGGCAACACAGACACATGTGGACACTTTGGTGGTGGCCAGCCAGGAGCCACTGGGAATTGTGCACTCAGAAATGGTGACACTTTTGAGTGTAATTAAATCTGAAGAGGAACTGGGAATGGAGAATCAAGCCATGTCTCCTTAAATGTTAAACTATGAGCAGTCTGATGAAAAAAAATGGCCTATTCTATCTGTTTTATCTAGTTTTTAAGGAATTTAACCACTCTGTTTCCTTAAGAATCCCTGTGTAGATGTTTTTGAACAGAAGAACAGTTTTACTATGAGAAATTGTAGTAAAATTGTAGTTTTTAGACAATACATCAACATTTTTTATATTAAATACATTTTCCTATTTTCTTTAGAGATTTGAGAGTGTTGCAGTGTAGAAGATCATTACCTTGCTACTACATGTTTTTATTAGTGGTTAAGATTTTTTTTTTTTTTTCTGAACTCTTTAACATTTTAAAGGTTCTTTCCTAAACTTCATAACAGAAAACGAAAGGTTTGTAAGGATAAAGCAGAAGTTATTTTGACTCCTTATGGCACATGTGTTTGAAAAACTAATGCAGTGTTATTTCTACCAACTGACACTTCCTTCCATAGAATCTAAGAAATGAGCTGGTTCAATATTCCTGGGCTATCTTCAACAAATTTTCTTTTGGGTGAAAGGTCAGTTAAAGGTTAGAGGTGTGTGGAAGCAGGAAGGAGGATGATAGGAGGATGATTTGGCCTTCTGATTTTCTGTTTCTGGCTCTTAGTGGCTTTTAGTTGCCATACATGTTTGAGAAGCATTCATGATTCCTGTCATGCCAGATCCATGTTGCTCATAGAAATATCAAGTCTTGACTCGTTTTCTGGGGTGCTTGAGAATGTTTGGGTGTCAAATCTTAGGCTGCAAGCCCCAATTTGAATAGTCTAAGTTAGCACAACAAAAAGCAGGGCAGATTCACTTCTTGTGTTACAGTCGTATGTAGATCTGTTCTTAATCTGAGTATGGCAGGGGCAGCTTTGGAATAAACCTGTTCATTTCTATAATAATCTACTTAGCAAGGTTTCTTTCTTTCTGTGCAAAATTTTCTGTTTTTACAAGGAAGAAATAAAATCTAAACTGATGACTCCATATCTTTCTAGCAAGTGGGCTGCCTAATTGCTTTTTTCTGTAGCATTTAAGCATGATCTGAAGTGCCTTGTTAGACATGGTGTCTCTGTACATGCACTTTTCACCTGTTTTGCGCCTTTCACCTACATCTCAAAGTATAAACAGCAATGTATAAGCCTGTTATTTGTGTCTGTGCTCACAGTTTCACCCAAGCAGCCAGTGAAAGCTGATAAATTATCCTTAGATCTTCCCAGAGAATCCAATGTATGTTAACAACCCTGCAGAACTCTGCAAACTCCCGTTTAATAATGAACAAAACACAAAGGAATGTATGGCTATTTCTGAGCCTTCATCTTATGAGTGTTCCCTTTTCCACTGAAACTCCTGATCTTTTTCAGTCTGCAGATGGGGAAGTGCCTTTAGCTTCAGTTCCCTAATATACTTTCATTCCTGAATTTTAAAGTTAGATTTTTCTCCAAATTTCAAATTTTGTCTGTTATGTCCAAAATTTGTAGAAGTTAATCCCTTAAAACAAAAATGCAGTTAAGCTGTACCTTGATCTTTTGGGGTGTATGTGTGGCTATGTATTTAACATCAATGCATTTGTGCTTGCATAGCAGTGTTCTCAAAATGCTGACCTGTAGTCATCTAAGTGAACTGCTTAGTTTATTTCCTCTTCCTAACCATAAGATATGCTGTTTGGGATTGTTGTAATTCAGCAAAGAAAATACAGAGTACTTATTTCACAGTGAAATAACTGCTTAAATGTTTTTAGGAAACTAATGCCTTTTGCCTTTTTTTTCCCCCCTACCTCAAAATACTCATGAATCGAGCCACATTCGTTAGGATTACTGAGCATCACTTGATCCTCATCCCCTGTGCAGAGATATGATCCTTGGCATGGATTTCAACAGCTCTAACCAAAACAAAAAAAAAAGAATTACAATCCTTTGAAAACTTACCCAATGGCAAGTTACTCTTATGAAGCCTTATCCAGGCCATAAAACTGGCAGTGTGACCCCTGTGTGTCATGAAGAAACTTGGTCACATTCAGCCAAGTGGTTCAACCTCAGCACAGCAAACAAAGTGTTCCTTTAAAAAACTGGCTGTAGTCTCTGGAGAAGGGAAATTCTGGAGACCACCGTGAAGTTGGAGTAAGGCTTCCTATTGTGTATTCAGCTTCCAGCCATTGTACACATTTGACCCCCAAATGACAAAATAAATGAAAGCTGCTCTTCAAAGTAATGCAATCAGTTCAAAAATATTGTGCTAATAAAGTTATAAATTCTAATTGAAAGATTTATGGCAATCCATTTAGTTGTTACTAGGTTATTTGTGGCAGACAGATGCAGAGTAACCTGATTAGAGTCAGCATTGTGATGACTTGTAGCTGCAGAGGGGAATAAAGCTTTAAACCATTGTCATGGCCTATTCTCTGAGATGCATTTGGAAGCTGATTTGAAACAAAATATATGACCTTAAATGTAGTTTTGCATCTGCCTCAGATAAGTTGGCCCAAAGAAAGTGCCAAAATGACTGGCAGGTCTTTCTTCACCCAAGTTTTAATTTGTAACTCAATTTTGCAGATGAATTTAGAAGAAATTAAATTGAAACACTCTTTTCAATATAATTTTTCTACACTCTATATTTAATATGTCATGTTCAGAAAAATAATCCTAATTCAGTTAATAACAGAAATGCTATTAAGGAGTTTATTCTTTTGGATTTGAAGAGCAAGCTTTATGAAAATATGCTTCCTATATGAATACACCAATGAAAAATGTAAAAGCAAGGCCTTTATTCGTGCATAGCTGTGTAGTTTTAGTTGAGTGTGAACTTAGATATACTGGAGTTAAATAATAGTTTCATAGATGCTACAAAGAGAAGGAGACTAGTTGCTAGTCTGGTACACATTCCTAAATTTAGTATCCAAAAAATGGACATTGTTTTCTTAATTTCTTTTATATATATATAATCTTACAGTTGCACCCTTCAAGTTATTCTACCAGAGATAATTAGTTCGGGTTTTTTATTCCATTTGTTTGACCTGTTTATCATAAACAGGATTAATTGGTGACAAGGATGCAGTTTTGTATAATCAGGAATAAAATGCATCAAGTTTTTGAGTAATACTGTAAAAATGTGTATAGAAAACCAATTCTTGCTCCTAACTTCAGTGCACTTGAAGAATTTGGCACAATAAAGCAATAAGATGATCCAAGTTCAGGCTTATTGGCGAGTGCTGGTCTCGGCCATTCTGATTAATACAGAACTTTTTCTGTAATATGTCAATTTAGGTTATATTTGAAGTTATAATCAAAATAGGTATAGTCGTTACAGCTGTCAAAGGGAAGCATATTGACAGAAGTGGTTTTGTATTGAGATTTAAATGATTCTTATGTCTCCAACCTTACAGAAGAAGTACACTTATTTCTTACAGAATGGTGCAGTTGCTGGCATTTATTCAACAAACTTGTTCTGTAATGCAATAGAAGGAAACACTAGTGAAGGTTAAATATTATTGAATGGATTACTAAATTTTGTGTTTATGTAGAGCAGGGAGTTCTTTGACAAATCACAATAGTGTTTAATTTCCTGTTAGTATTAACTAGTAAGTGTATTAAAATAGTAGGAAATACTGAAGAGGAAGAATTGAAAAAGTGTTTGTCTGTATTGGTACATTTTTGTAAATTTGTGTATGTACGTGTGTGGTACGTATATATCTGTTATATTCCAGGTAATTATTATTGTCATCTTTACACTGTCCACTCTTTTTTTCCCAAGGTAAGAGTAGCTTCTGTTGTCTGTCACGTTACTGAGTTGTGATCACTTCATNTTCTCTTTGCTATCAAAATCCATTCAAGACATCACTTTTTACAGGGTTGAACTACCAGACTCTGAGCTCCAAAGCAGTTACATACCCTGAAGATTTCATCAGTGTTACTTGTGTTCAATCCCTGGTGAACAAGCTATTCCCAGCAATTTTAACTTTGTTCTAATGGTGGTCATTTGAAGCTCAGGGGCCTGTAATGGTTGAATAATTCCCAAAGTGATGGATTAGCATGCAGAGAGTAGTTGAGGTGGTCAAAGGTGCATGATAAGTATAATTCATCACATGGATATTACTGCTGTTTCTGGGGTTCCTGGGGGACTAATGTAAGGACATTTTGGGAACTGGTGGAACTTTTATTTTTAATCTCTGAATCCTTATTTAATAATAATCCTTTAATCATAAGTAGCAAAATCATTGTGATTAAATCTACCAGTACAGCTTTGTGGTTTTTTACTGTCTGGGAATACTAATGTTAGGCACAAGGTGTTGTGGTATGGGAGCAAAAGAAGATCCAGAGCTTGTCATCTCTTTTCAGTTAACTTTTATTCCGCTAGAATATGATCACTGCACAAAACTTAAAACTCCAGACAGACTGTTTTAAGAACTGCAGTAATGAAATTTTATATTTCCCAAAACTTTTCCCCTTTGGAATTTGTAGTGAAGCACAGAATTACAATAATGTGGAATAAATACTCTTTGAAGTACTTAGGTTGTAATGTGACAGGAAGGCTGTTGAAGGAACTCCAAGATCAGTGAAGCAGATCATTAGCTGATGTGCATGGACTCTATCATTTGCTTCCCTAGAATTTTGCTGCAGCAATACCCTGGATGGCCTGTCCTACTGTTGGTAATAAAAGCTATGGTGTACCTTCACTCCATCTGTAGCAGTCATGGTAATCCTGGAGGGTGCTGGCACAGAGCTTCCATTAATTCCAGTGATTCTCACTTTGAGAAGTCAAAGGAAAGCATAATTTCTATGCATGTGGCATGATTTAGGAGTAGTACTCCCCAGTTCAGTGCCCCAAGAGTTTCTCCCAAACAAGACACTGCTCACTTGCTTCCCCCACTCCTTCCTGCTCTGGGGATGGAGTTGAGAATTGGAGACACAAAGTAAAAATGAAAAGGTAAGATAAGAACAATTCACTGGAAATAGCAATGAGAGGAGAAAACCAACACTAACACCAAAAAACAGTACTAACAAAGGCATACAAAGAGAGGGTGATTTACATGCACAACACTCACCAAGCCCAATGGTGAAAAATAATGGCAGAAAAAGTTTCTTGTGGGAAGTGAGGGAGTCCCTTTGCCCAGCCCCCTGGCATTGAGATAAGATGGTATCAAATAACATTCAGGAGTGGCCTTGCCCACTCATCCCAGCACACTGCAGCCCAGAATTCCTGGGCTCAAGAAACCCAGGGGGCTCAGCCTCCTGGCAGCTGGGGCTACAGGGGCACCACTGCACCTGACTGCTGTAGAAGAAATGAGGTCTGTCCTGCCCAGAGCTAGGACAGCTAGGACAACCTCCTAATCCCAGGTTTCCTTTTAGGATTTGTCAGTTCTTACGCTACATACTTTAAAGCCAGCAGTAGACTCCAAACGCAGGATAATCATCTGCTATCTTAATGGGAAATAGAAACTTTTTGCCAGTTCTCATCTTAAATGTTTATTTTCCAGCTCTATTCTACCTTTATTTTGCCTCCTAAGTAGCATTTGTAAAGACTTTTGTTTGATTCACCAATTACACAATCTGGAAAAAGAATCCTAAATGAAGAGAAATTTATTGCAAACTGGATTTTGAGACAGTTTTAATTTGCAGTTGCAGTATGTCACAATCAAAGCAGTTTCTTATCAATCTGTCAAGTGGCTGAGGCAGTACTGAATTGAAGGAGGGTTGTTCTGGGAAGTCTCAAGTGTTTGTCTCAGGTACCATCGCTGTGCTCTTTCAGTCAAGAGTCAGAAATGCTGCGATGGGCATATTGTGTTTGTTCACATCACTGTCTGTCAACACTTCAGGAACCTTTTCAGTCCCTTTTTTCCTGCTGCTCTCTCTGATCAGAGCATGACTTGCTTACTGAGATTCTCATAAGATAATCATTTAATAGCAACTCTGAGCCAGAAGACAAAAGGAAAAAGAGTTCAAGGGCTCATTGCTAATTTCTCTCCCAGCATAATCCAATCAGTACAGCTCTCCAGCCAGTTCTTATAACCCTTAATAAGTCACTCTATTCGATTAAGAGGAATTGATTTTCTTCTACTGTGTATCATAGTGATTATGATGAATATGGTATCTGCTGCTCACTTCCCCATCTTCCCCTCTAGTCTCCATTTGTTTGCAGGGTCTGCAGGTAAAGGAGCCAGGGAGATGACACGGTGTCATTGACTGGAGCTGGTGTCAGCACTGTGACAGCTGTAGAATTGAGGTGTCCCACAGATCAGAGGAGAAGCCAGTTGTGAGGGTCTCACACAGCAGTTCCATACTCTTGACAACTCTACTGGCAGCCTCAAAAGCAGGAAATGATGGGACAATCATTGGCAATTGTGACTAGAACTAGAGCAGCTTGCAATTGGTGGTGGTCTGGTGGTAGCATGTTGGCCATAGAAGTTAACTAACACTAAAGCAGGTGGGAGAGGGGGGAAAGACAGTTCTCATATTCCAAAAATAAAGCAAATATTGAGTTTTCCTCAATCAGAGGATGCTGGTGGAAATATATTTTGATGATGTTACCTATTTTTTTGGTTTCTGCAATTTATTGGCAGTAGGAAACTTAATTGACTTGGAGGAAAGTAATTTTTTTTGGGGGGAAATAGGTGTAGAGAGGGGAATTAGCCAAGTTTCAGTGCTGTTCTAGATAATTTTGGGAATGGTCACATAAAGACACACAAATGTTTGTTTATATATGTTTAATTTATCATCAGTGCAGTCAAACAGCAAAACAAGACATTATAACTGTCTGGGAATCTTTTCCCCACCATGGGAGTAGCAGCTTATGCCTGGACATCTTTCCTTCTGGATGTCTTCAAGCTGTAGACAACATAGCAGGTGCAGGTGAGCTTTGGAAAGAAATGAGCCAGTCACAGGATTCAACCCTTTTAAATTTATATTTCTCTCTCAAAACTACAGTAAAAGTTAAAATATAGCAGACTTTCTAATAGTTATTATTATTTTCACAGAACTGTTGCCTACCCTGTATGTGGGCATCTGTTTAAGAAGCTTTATTATCAAAACTATTTAATTACATTCTTGCTGAGCAAGGGAAATTGAATTGCCATTTTGGTGTTGAATGATATAATTTGAATAAATTAAGTCAACGTTTTCAAAATCATGTAGTTTGACATTCTGCATAACACAAACCACAACTTCTTTAGCAGGATTAATAATGTGTGGCAGGAAAAGTGCATGAGGTTTTTTTTAGGGCCTGAATTTGTTATATGTTGTTTTGAATAAATATTGAAATGTTTCTGCAAAGATTTCAAGTGAGGGAAATCACATGTCCTTTGGAATGTTTTAGTATTGAGATGACCCAAAGGTAAAGCTTCATGAATTCTAGATGTTCTGTTCCTGTTAGGCTTCAGAACACGTTTCTTTTTAAATCATACAAACAGAATATTCTGCAGAGAAAAAAAGTTTTGCTACCCACACCACATTCTGAGATATTTCTGAGAAGTCATATGTCTTATACATTGCAGCTGTTTCATGCAGTTGACATTTACTTTCCCTGCATAGCTGTGTGGAATGCCTGTAAAATGGGATTCACATCTCCAGGTGCTGTCTCATAAGTGCAGCTTTCGAGCACTGATTAGATGGCAGTCTGATGGTTTTGAAGTGCCTGAAATCCAGACTCTTTAGATCCAGAGGCCATTTTGAGGGAAGTAAGACAGAGTGATTACATTTTTTCCAGGTTGCAGAATACTTTGGCAAGTGTACTTTGCTTGCACCAAAAGAATCCCCCCAAAAATCCAAACCCTCAATCCATTAACTTAACTTGCAATTTGAATTTTCCTAGTCCCAGCTTCTAGCGATGAAATACTGAAATGGGGATGTCACCCTGAGGAAGAAGCCTTGGAAAAATGCAACTTGAATAAATGTTTACCACCTTAGATAGTTTTAGTGTCTTGAATTTTTTGAGTATCAAATTATTAATTGGGATTTTCAAACTTCACGAAAAGGATATATGAATAATTTGAAAACTGTGGTGCTTTTAGTATACTTTAAAAGTGTGGACAGTAATATTGGGCAAAATGTCACAGGAATAGCCTAATCATTGGCAGTTGCTCACTGGGTAAACATCTTTGCTTCTATTTTCTTATATCCAGATATAATTTCAGTAATTTTTATATGCTTTGTTAAATTAGGATGTTGTGTTCCCTGGATTATTTCCCTTTTTCTCTACAATGTAATATTCTACTCTGTTATTGTGGGTGGCTTTTTTTGTTTGTTTTGAAATATGATCTTACCATAAATCTTGAACTGTGCCCAGTTTACAAAGCAATGTTTATTTGTATAGATTGCTTGCCACTTCATTATCCAGCAATGTGTGTTGTCTGAAAATTGGATTAGTAATGACCTTGTATTTTCTTCTCGATTACTGGCAGGTATTGAATTGTTTTGAGGGTGTGAACCAATACCATCATGACTCCACTAGGAACTTGCTTTTTCATTGGCTATTCCCCAGTGATATCTCTTTTTCTGGATTTATCAATTACCTGTTTCAAACCCACTTAGTACATGCCAAGTTTAATTTGTGGGATGCTAATTTCCTAATGCAAATATCATGTGGTCAGATGCTTCACTGACTGTATAACCTCTTTTCTGTGAATGTGTTGGTCATAATACAGTGAGATGTGATATAGTCATCAGCCTCCTCCTGAGCAGCAGGTTTAGAGCTTTTATTCTGGATTATTTGACACTTTGATTTCTGTTTTGTGAAAGCAGTCTTGTCTGTGTGGTGCAGCTTTGGTTTTGAAGGTGTTCCCTGTTGGTGTTGCTTTTGAGCTGCTTGTGCTGTGAGAGACACTGAAGTGTACCACTGCTGCTTACTTGATAGTCCCCTCTTTAATGCAAATAAAACCTGGTTTTTGTGGACTAGAAAGTGGAATAATCTACTATGACAACATTACCCAATTTATAACAAATGGAAATTCTTCAGCAACTTCCTTCTTATGGCTTTATCTATTGGTTTGTATTTATTTTGTTATTTTAGCAACAAAGGATGCTAACAAAAAAGGCTTGATAATTAATTTTTTTTTTTACCCTAAAATGACCTATTTGAATAAAACTTCTTCCAACATCTTTCTCTTTAAAGATATAAAATGTTTTATTCAGGTCCTCTGGACATTGTTTTGGCTTGTGCAATTTGGAGATGTTGGAATGTACTAAGGGCCCTGGGAAATCCAAGGTTAGAGTAACAGAGGGGGCTCTTGCTCTGTCCTTGGCTGAATATCTCTCTGAACAGCACTTAGAGGATACAGAATGTCCCTGGGCCAAACTGTTTTCCATCTAGGAAATCTGCATGATCTCAGTAGTCCCCTGTATTTTATAATCTTTATTCATTTAGTATATTTCTCTGCTCCTCATTCTCACCTGAAACTTTGAGATTTCTGATATAAAGAGAATTGACATGTGATTTACTTGCTAGAATTTCTGTGATAATGTAGTGTCAACAGCACCTGATAACATAAGAGATGATTGTATTACCAATACTCTGTTTAAGTCTTTTTTTTCTAATGAAAACATTAACAAAAACATAAGATTCATCTCAGAGTAAAAGTTCCAGTGTATTTTGATAAAATTGGTCTTCAGTTGTGCTCTCAATACTTTGTGCTAGTTTTATATTGTAGAGTCTAACAAGGTTCACTGACAATTTTCCCCAGCTAGAATGAATATCCAAAGTTAACATTCCTCCCTCTCCTCTTGGCATTTCCACAGGGAGGACAATAGAGCTTCACAGGAGAAATAGCTAGGAGGCACTGACTTCGGTGTGAGAGAGAGAATGCTCTAATCCCCAGAGCTCCAGGGTATGCTAAAGAGTACTGAATGCCTCCATTTTTGCACCACTGCAAAGCTTCCTTTGTAGAAAGTTGTATTTATGTCAGGAAACAATTTCCAACATATGAATGCTGAAAATTATAATCAGTATAGATTACAAAAGCAGTAACTCTAGAATGTCCTTGACTCTTAGAGGGGGTTCTGTGGTTTGTTTCTGGTTTGTGTTTTTTTTTGTTGGGTTTTTTTTTTTTGTAATCTTGATTCTGGTTTGAATCAAGGTTCAGCATTTCTTTACTACTTGATGGTCCTAAGCAAAACAGTTTGCTTGAGTTACAAGCTCTTGAAAAATGAGTTCAGGGTACTGATGAACTCTTCAGTCCAATGTAAAAAATGCTGTTATTGAAATTAGACATGTGCCCACCAGGATTACCCAGAGGAGTTGAAGGAATGGTGGAAGAACATAATTGGGTGATGCAAATGAACAAAGATCCTTTTGGATTTGCTGACTGCTTTCTATGAGCTCATCTCATACTGTTAGTCAAGCAGAGAAGTCTCAGTGGGCATTTGATGATTGCTCATGATACTTACTACATCATTAGAATTTTGAATAGAAACAGTTGAGGATATAATTAATTAGTTTATGTTAGTAAAGTGCTCTGTAAATACTAGCTATTATAAAATAAACTGACAGATATTCTGGAAAAACGATACAAGCATCCTTATTACTATAAATCACTAGGTTTGCTAACAGAGTTCTGTTTATTATTAAGGGAAATTTATAACTGATGAAGGATTCAAAAGTGACCTGCAGCCTTGAGTCCTTAATTTATCACAGGAGCAGGATGTTGTTGACAGAAAAAAAAAAAAAAAAAATGCTGTGGTGCTTCCAGTACACCCTTACCTTGACCTGGAGGAGACATCTCTGGTCAGGATTGGGGAATTCTTGCTCCATGCCCTGTAATTTGTGACCTTTCTGTTACGATTGCCAATAAGGAGATCCATTACTGTCTCCTAAAAGTTAGATTTTATTAGTATTAACTATAATTTATTCTACACTGAGGCCTAGAGAAATGGCTTCCCAATGTTACAAACAATGTCAAGGCACAACAAAAAGACATCCCTGTCCCAGAGTACTTACATTTGAATGCTTAGGCTGTGAACCCTGGCACTCTCACAGATGACTGTCCATCAGATTTCCACGTGAGGCACTCATGTTACTGTGGGTTGAATTGTTTGAGCACTTGGGTGCTCTAGTTAGTGTGGGTTTTACCATTTTTTTTTTCCTCTTTTAAACCAGGTTTTACATTTCAGTTTAAATTACTGCTGCATAGCAGGTCGCCAATATAATGTAAATGTAAAAATCTGTAGCTGAGTAGTCTCCATGTGCAACCGCAGAGCAAAGCATTCTTAAGCATTTCTTTTGCTGTGGTAAGTTTAAAAATCTTTGCAGTTTTCTTACTTACCACAAAATTTGATAGGAGCAGCAGCCTTTCTCAAATAACTTCTTTCTGTCTGTATTTTTAATATAAATATGAACTATGTTCAATTACTTTCCAATCAAGGCAGATTCTTACAGTGTCTTATGTGAGTAAATAAGCCTACAGGTGTTACACTTGTCAACATTTAATTAAGAAAAAAAACCCAATGCATATCTTCACTTCCTTGTGGCCATGTGGAAGTCCAAACCAAGCAGAAAACAATTGGGAAGGGGGGGAGTGCTTCAGATACATTGTCTTTGTCAGCAATATATATATTATGTTGTGAAATACTTCCCAGTTTAAGTTCCAGGAATGAACATTAATATCCAAGCTGTTTAACATGTAATTTTACTGCATTTGTCATTCTCTAAGAGTGTAAATGCCCCAGTTAAGACAAATCCTTACAGACATCTTTGCTTGAAAACTGTTAAATAAAATGCTTACCTAAATCAGAGGCTAGTTCTGATTAAAACTTTATTCCATGTCTTTTTCCCCTACTTGGACCTCTCCCAGATATTGAACAATGAAGTTGACAGTGTGGTGGGAGGAAGAGCTAATGGCTCTTACAGGAGTTCTTAAACCTACTCAGTTCTTTTATCTGCTTATCCTCTTGAGAGAATTGCTTTCATCCTGTTTGTAAATCAGTATAATCCCTGAAAACAAGTGTGAGGAACTGAAAATGTTTGGTGTTTCCAGGTGATTACTTAATCAAGTGGAGCTTTTAGTGACAAAGATGTGCTGCTTTCCTGCTTCTGGAATGGACAACACTAAAAAAGCACTTTGTCAAAATAGAGAACTGAGTGAAATCTTGGAAACACGGGCAATGTAAAAATGTGGTTTGTATTTAATGCCTTTCACTCTTAATATTCCTAGGCTGTATTTGTTTAATAATTCCATTTTCAACTGGCTCTTACACTACAATATTTCTCACGCTATTGGTGACATATGGAAAAAACTTATTTTTCAAACTTATTTTCAAAGGTCAGGTGTTCATATGCATGGATGTGTGTATGGATTATGGATTTATGGATTGATGTACTTAAAGCAAATTCCTGAAAGCAAATTCCTGTCTGAAAGCAAATTCCTTTTTCAAGTTCTGAGCTTGATTAAATTAATTGAGAAAAGGCTACACGTGTGATTCTTCAAAAGTTCCAAAGACATTGAGATTGAAAAAAAAGCAATAGATGTTGGTATATTAATGATAGCCTTCATCACAAATCATCCTGATAACACACATTTGGAGACTTGAGGAAAAAAAACCCCAGGGTATGTTTGTAGAAACACATGCAATATCAGGTTTTGTATAAAATTGAAAGGTGTTCATAAAAATGAAGTTTTCCTTTGAAAATAGGGTCTTTGATTTCTATCCTTCCTGTAATTGTAAATAACCCTTTCACTCATTCACCTGCTCTAGAGTATAAAGAAATACAGTCAGACACTTGCCTGGCAAGACACAAGCGTTTTTTGACACTTTTTTCCATGGGAGTTATTCATTATGGTAATGGTACTGTGTGATGTGCAGTTTCTGGATTTATGACCCATTCTCGATAAGTGTGAATCCAGCCTGCATGTGCATCTTTGATAAGGTTCTAATTGGATAGCAGTGACCTTTCTGAATGTAATTCTAGGAGGAAGATTAAAAAGCAGTCCAGAAAGTGACAGGTTTGGGACAATAACATATGAATTCAGCTCTGCTGGCAGGCATGAGATGTAAGCCATGATAAATTAGAGGCAGGCCAAGCAGGCTTGCTGAGTGATTGCTCATTTCTGCTGCATCCTTGGGTAAAATCCCGTGAGTAATGCCGATGGTGCCATATTTCTCCCGTATTCAGTGTTTGCTTATTATGCATGCTATGAAATAATACAGCAGGGAAAGTTTCAGGAGGCACCAAGGAGAGCCTGCTGAGCATTACACATCTCAGTGATACTGTCCCCTTGTGTGGTAAGGGAGTCATATGTTTGTTGTTCTCCTTTAACTACTTGCTAATAGCTTGCTTCTGCTTGCTGCTTCTGCTGGCTTTCTGCTCTAATTAAACTGCTTCTACAAAAGTGGTCTTCATCCAGTGTAGGATTAAATAGCTTAATTCTGTATATATTTTTTTTTTTTATTTTTTTTCCTTTGAAAATAGGATAACTATGAAGTGGGGTTACGGAATTTGTTCTACGTATGTGCTTAGACGCTGAAGATAATATAAGAATGCACTGCTAATGTGAGCTGAAAAAAAATTGTAAAATCATATTGAAATTTCACTTCAATAAAAGTTTTATAGTTTGGTTACACTGCCAATTATCCAGAAGAGTCACCATTTGCTTCCTGTATTGAGACACCTTTTATTTCAAGATGAAATGTGGTCTATATTTTAGATGTCGTTTTACATTGTATATAATTTCTACATAATTCTTGTGGAGAACACTTGATGATAAAAAAGCAACATATCAATATATATCTTTTACTAATGAGCTATTTTTAGTTAACAATTGTGACTATTGTTCTTAGTACAGTTTTTGCATTATGACAAAAATACTGAGTTTCAGTCACTTTTTTTTTTAGGTGAAATTCTTGCCCTGTTGTGTGAAGTTTGAGATTTCCAAAATAAAGGGGGACTATTTGTCACTGTGGTAGAGAGAACTGTGAATAACCTGTTTTTAAGGCTTTGTGTAAGCCATTGTTATTCAGCCTCCAAAGTGGAGAATTCAAATGGTCATTAGCTTTAGCCTTTGAAGTAAAATGGTGGTGAAGGGAGAAAGATGTTATGAATGTGAATAGGGTTCTGAGTAACTGAGTATCACAGAGGTTACTGGAACTGTAAACAGGGATTTGAAGTTTTATTTAAGTTTGTAAATTTAGCCATATGGGAAATAAAAACTGATTTTGTATTTTGATGCTTAATCTTATGACAAACATATTTAAATCAAATCCCCTGGTACTGGTGATACTTGTGAGAGAGGGATGTAATTATTTATTAATGCCTTGGTTTATTGGAGCATGCTGATAAAATGAGCTGTTGCTACCTCCTGATAGTTTGTTTTGTTTTACCTTAATCTGTCTTGAACCATTTAGAAAATAGGTCATAGTAAGAAAGTCAGAGTTTACAGGGCATAGCTGTCATTTAAATTTTAATAGCCTGCCTCATGGAGATACCTGAAAGCAGATAGAAAATTAAATATAATTTGCTGTAATAATTCGACTGCTGAAGTTTGGCAGGTAAGTTTTTCAAGTGAAAGGCCATATTTTGGTTAGTCTCCTACAAGTGTTTTAGAGAAAGGTTGAAAAGGGGAGGAGTTCTCACTGTTAGCAAAACTTGCCAGCACAAATATCCATTAATCAGTCCAAATCTGACTTCAGAATTCTGCACTTCAGAATGCAGCTGAGACAAACTGCTTATCAGAGACATGGCTGAAAACATTCTTAGAACCAGCAGCAGCCCCACCAGGTATGTGTTTGAATAGTGTCTCCATGCCATTCCAGGCCTTGTGGCAGGTAATTTAGGGCTTGTGTCACAGGTGAGATAAGAACTGTTCAGCATGTGAACAAGTGTTATAGTTTCTGAAAGCAGAAATGTCAAATCTGATTACTTAAGGTTAAATAAAGTTCAGCACTTAAATTTAAGATCTTATCCTGCTTGATTTTCATAAATTCTTGGTGCTGCTAAATTCTATGTCCTGTTCTCAGGTGCATGGAGGATTTGGGATCCAGAGGATCTGGGTGCTTTTGTATTATGCCATGTACCAGTACCTGGGATGTTTTTGTCATGTGACATATAGGTGTTTATTTTGTATTTTAAAGTTTTGAATATTTTAATTAAGCGATCCAGGCTTTCAGTTTCTGAGAGTGAACAGTGTGAAATAACAGAGTGCAGCAGTTGGAATTCTGTTCTACCCAGATAGTTCAACTCTACATCTCTGATGTTCTTCTTAAGCTGATATTTTAGAATATAACTGGAATATGTGCTACTACGTAAACTTTGGTAACTATTCCATAGTGATTCAAAGCAATGAGTTAAAAGTGGCTGTTTCTTTCTGACTATGTGGCTAATTAAAAGGTTAGATGAAAAACAAGCAAGTGTGCAAAAAACCCCAAAAACCAGTACTGATACTTGCTGTTTTAAATTGGTGTTGTGACATTTAAGCTTATGGACTCGGTGCAGTTTCCATAGTTATTTAGTTCAGGCATTTCATTCAGTTTTCCTTGTTATTACACCAAACCGATCATCTTGCTTGGTTGCTTTGGTTTTTGTTTTTTTTAAATCCTAAAGAACTTGTCATCTTACTATTAAAAAATCTCTGAAAAAGGAATGTGCTTTGAGATGGAGGTAATGTTGGCTCATGGACCAACAGCATCAAAACACAATCAATACCTCTGAGACAGCAGAATCTTGAATGTTTTTTGAAGTTGTTTATAATGTCTTAACGCTACAAGTAGTAGGATGAAAAAAAAAACAAAACAATAAACAAACCGAAAAGAATGTAAAAGGAGTAACAGCACATGTTGATGAGGTAAGATGGTAGTTGGAGTCTCCTTCTGATGGAAAAGAGTCCATTTTTATGTTTCAGTTGCTGAAGTATCTCATTTTATGTGGGAAACTGATACTACACACAGAGTTATTTTTTTTATTACAAAGTTTTTGCAGTTAATTATCTCTTCCCAAGCAGAGGAGGCTGGTGGGTGAATGCATCTTGATTTGCATCAGCAATTTTCCCTATAAGAAACAAAGTCCGTGTTCCAGACTCTTGTTGATTTTGTAGCCCCAGTGCTTTCTTGTTTTCCCTGGAAAGGCCACGTTCATCCCCCACAGGCAAACTCCCATGCTGCTGTTCTGTGGAGAGCCAGGGAAATCAAAGAGCCACCTACTGACCCCACCTATTGTCTGGCCTTGTCGCCTTCTATCAGTAGCACGCCACAATCAGCGAGCTACATGTGTACCTCGTGCTTGCCTGGGCTTTGGCAGAGCCCTGCCTTGCACCTGTTTGCTTATGCATGAGCTGGGCATGTTTGAATCCAGAGAGCTGACAGAGAGGCAAGGAAAAGGGGGAGGGAAGGAGGGAGGGAGAGAGGGAAGTCACTGCCAGGCGATTTTCATGAGGCTGCTTGGAGGAGCCAAGGCACAGTGATGCTGTGGGGGCAGAGTCCACCAGTGTGTTGTCAGATTGGGAATTTTAACCGATGTTGTGGTACATGAAAGACATCTGATTTTTCTATTAATTTCAATTCTTGGCTTTGATCTTTGATGCAAGGAGATTGCCTCCTTTGTGGGCGATGGGGGAATCGGTACTTTTCTTGAGCAGAACCTTACTTAAAAGCTGATAAAAGTGCTATTCAGCATAAGCAAGGATGACAGAATCCACCCTGATATCAGCTAACAAATCGAATCTCTCCAGTCTGCTGGGTCTTATAGGCATATGTTTACAATTGTTACAGAGGAGGGTCCTCTGACTTTTCCTTGCTACGTGTAGAAGCCACATTTGACCTTGTTCATCAAAGGCCTTTCATTTTTTTTGTTAGGCATTTCTCATACTGAATCTCCCATATGAATGTGTAGAAGCAGAAGCATAAGAAAATATGCTACTGTATATTTCTTGTCTTTTCAGTGTTTTGAGTAAGGTACCGGAAAAGCTTATTCCAGATCAACCCAATAAAAGTAGGTTTAGGGCCACATTCTTGATTTCTTGTTTGTATTTGCCCACAGAAAATTGATTATTGCCCTCTAGGCACAGAGATATCAAATACCTTCACACACGCCCAACTTTTTTGCTTCCTTCTTGCTTTGGGATGTGCTTTGGAATTCACAGTTTGCCTCAAAGCGTTGTATATAGATAATGTCTAATTTGGGTATTCTTACTCTTGATGTGGCTTTATTGAGGTAGGGGTGGTTCTTTGCAAGGGATAGGAAAGTAATCCCCATTCTAGAGTTAAATAACAAAGTGCTGTGGGATAAGGCTCCCTAATAACTATATGAGGTGTATTAACCAATGTCTAGCCTTATACTACATGGATACATCAAGTCATCTTTGCAGTCATTCAGAAAATGCCTGGACAATTTTGGTTCCTAAATGATGCATTTTCTATTGATATATAGGCTTTTTTAATGCCAACTGATTTTAAATTCCTAAAGCTTGGGTCTTTTATGTGTAGTCCTTCAGATGGAGATAGGAGATTAAACATCTGAATACCTTTGGGAACATGGACCCTGTGTGATTGTTGCATTTAAAAGAGAGGTTTGGGTTATCAAAGGATCCAAGGACACTCTTGCAATATTGCAACTCTAACTCAACAGATGCTTTCACACACAGAATTACAGGAGAGTGAATGAAATAACAAGTTGCCAAGTTTTGTGAACTTAGAGCTACTATAAGTCTTACTTGCCTTGTCAATGGAATTTTCTGCCAAATACACACCTAATTACAAGTGTTACATGGATCCCTCCTTTCTCCCTCTTCTTTTTTAGTGCAATCTTTATACCTTGTTGAGAACCAACAAAAATTTAGGTTGGCAGAAAGTTTTATGTTTCTCTGCAATAGGAATGTTGGCTTCTTTTATGTGGAGAAGGGTCTTAAATGTGATTTTCAAAATGAACTCCTGTTATTAAATTCATATTGTGCTTCAAGTATTCCTTTTCCATAAGGTAAAATTTTATGCTATAAAATATAATTTCAGTAAGTATTTTAGCATATTACAGTGGATTTATTTTATGATTCATTACTGTATCAGAGGAGTTCTATGCTTTTTTCCCAGTGCAAATGAGCCATTGCTGCTAATAAGCTTCTTCCAATGTTTCACTTCCAGTCTGCTGTCCCATACAGCTGTTATCTGACAAAAGGGGAAATAAAAAGAAAGAACAAGACACATTCTTGAGGTCTATATTGCACATTCATCTGTGGTAGATAAAACATGGTCAGCCCTGTAATAAGTAGAGCAGCATTTGCAATTGAATACGTGTAATAAATTCTGGGAAGACTCCACCTCTTGTGTTGCACAACAAAGTCTCGGAGCTGTTGTGTCTGTGCCCCACACAGCCTGAACAAATGAACACTTTTGGACTTTGCATTCAGAGTTTCAGTGCTTGGGCAGAAAGATGTGCATCTGCAGGCCCTTGCATGACTAATTTCATGTCATCAATGGGTTTTACTCCCATTTAAATAAGAATTTATAATGATAGCTGTAAAGTTTCCAGATGGTTGGACTAGTAAATTTCAAGACCACTAAGCTTAAAAAATATTTAGATTTTTTTTTTCGCTTATCTTTCTTGAACACAAACATATTTAGATGTTTTTTTCTAATCAACATATACTAGAAATATTCTTTATTCCTCACATTAACTCATGTATTGCAATGCAGCTGCCTTTCAGTAGATTTTTTTTTTTTTTGACAGCTGTTTTGATCAGATTGACTGTGTAGCTGAGGAACAGCAATGCAATAACTCAAAGGCATGGCTATAGACCCCCTTTTCAATTCAAGGGGAGTAAGTGATATTGTGACTCCTTCCCAGTGGAACCACCATGTACAAAACCATTTACTTGCCTTTGGGAGTTTATGCCCTGTTTAAATCCTGGCAGGTTTAAAATTTCCAGAGCTAACTTCTGCCTTCTCTGCAGCTTTTTTGAGCATATGCCTCAGAGAGCCATGGGTTTGTGCTCTGGGGCACCCCTGCCAGGGCTGCAAACAACTGGGACCTGTTGCAGATAGTTTGACTATGAAGACATCCATGAGTTTCTGTTATTCTGAACAGAGTTAATTCAGTAAGCCTCAGGGTTGGAGAAGAGTCACTAAATCCCTGTCTTATCTGTTCCTCTGCTTGAGGTGTAAAATTGCAAAGGAGATTTCAGCTTCACAAGATACTACAGATACAGATGGAAATTTCAAGTTAAGAAATAAAGTCATTCCCATTGGATTCTTCTATAGACACTGATTAAGGTTTTATTTTTCTGTATGTTTTGGTGTTTTCCATCAAGCTTTTAAAATGATAGTAAACTTGTTTTCTCTCTTTGGCACTGTAAATTTGTGTGTCGATTTGATTTTGGAAAATTCTTTAAACCATCACATCTGTACTTGTAGATGGATTTTACCTGTTCAGCTACAGAATATATCTGCAGGCTTGCTATCCCAAGAATATAAGATCATAAAGAAGCCAAAGATGTGGGTGAGGTGTTTGAAAGTCCTGAGAATTCTACAGGTCTTACGAACATTTTTGTATCAACATTAGTATTTATTGCGGTTTAGCCATCGTGCCGCGGTAGATGACCTGAGAAATTTAGTATTTAGTATTTATGAACACGTGCAGGACATACAGCAATGCTTTGATCACCAGCATATTTGTCCAAGTCCAGTACCAGTCATGGGGATGTATTCCCATTGGGCCCTGTTGTTTTCTCTGTCTTGCAATAGATTTAGGTCCTTTGCTAACATTACTCAGTCTCTAACATCCCTCTCATCCAATTCACAGCTTGAACCTCCTTACCTACTAATAAATGTCCTTGCTGCCTGAAAAACATACTTTGGAAGGAAGCTTTAGGAAGAATAGATTACTGGCTTGGTTACATCCAGCTTTGTCACAGACATGATCTGTATAAAATATTTTGATGACAGAATATTTCATTTCTAGTTTATCTTTTCCGTTCTCTTGTTTTGGCTGTCAATTAGTGTTCTCTTCTCTCAATTTTTTTTTCTTTACACTTTGCATATTTTCTTTTTAGCTTAATCACTTCTAACTATGGTTACAGCTAATTTGTGAAATAACAGGGAACCACATAAAAAACAGAAAAGCAAGGGGAAAATGCTCTTCCAGGAAAATGTCAAAATTGGATAATTTCTTTTCTTTCTCTCATCTATCTGCTTTTTTTTTTTCCTCCCCCCTTCACTGGATGTATAATTACCTCATTGTTTCAGTAATGTGAAACAAAAATTAGATGCAAGAGGGAAATCTAAATAGAAGGACTCTCAAATGCTTTTTCGAAATGAAGAATTTAACTAAACCACTCTAAAGTCCCCTGCTGGGCTCAGGCAAGCTGAAATTAATTCAAGAAGGCAGATAAAAATTTTAACCAGCCCGAGTGGAGATGACGGATGTGACAGCTCTCAGTTAAAATGTCTTTTAGTGGCAAATGCATGCATATTAGTCGAGTGATGTGACATAACCGTCCTGGGTGAAAGAAGATGAACCAATGACCATTTGCATTGAGAACAAAAGAAAATTTAGAAGATTGCAGTATAGAAAAGAAGGAAAAAATAAGTTAACATTCTGTTTCTACATGTAAACCTGTACCTTTGAATATATACACACGTGTGTATGAAAGAGGTAACTTAAAAGATCGTGC
Organism: Polioptila caerulea; assembly: GCA_013397295.1. NCBI lineage: Eukaryota > Metazoa > Chordata > Aves > Passeriformes > Certhiidae > Polioptila > Polioptila caerulea. The sequence goes on from VYXF01012216.1 coordinate 698,359, forward strand.
AAGGGATGGGAAGTAACTTCTGTTTAATATTTTTGAGTTTTCTTTTTACAGAAGAATTCAAAAACAATTGTAGGCTTGTTTGAATGGGATCCATGAAAATTTGTGACTTTTCCTTACTCTGTGCAATACTGGCAAAAAAGAAAAGGCTGACATATGTGCTGTTAAGGCATACACTTCATTTTAGATGTATTTCTTTTTTGGAAGATGTTTTTGGCTCCTTCAGTGTCTCCTCAGACTGAGAAGATGTACAGGTTGAATGGAAGCAGATTTTAATCAAGGATCATGCACGGATGCAGCCCATTGTGAGACACTATAACAGAAATAAATAACATCAGGAATGGACCTTGAAGAAAAGAAATTATCTGCAAAGAAAACAGTTCACTGAGAAATATTGGTCAGTTTGCCACGTGATTTTTTTATTTTTTTAAGTTATGCTTTACAAGCATATGCTACCAAGTCACGGTAGCTCCCAGTTAGAGCTGCCCAGATAATTTTATTTCAGTATTACTCTTATTTTTCCCCACTATAATCAAATTGTATTATCATAATTTTGTTATTCAGATGCACCTCTCACTGTGTACCTCAATAACGTTCAAGGCCGCATCTGGAACTTACTACCCTTAAATGCTGTGGGGAGAGTTGGAGCAGGGGCATGGGAATAGCTTTCTAGAAACACTTGGTTGCAAAATAAGACATACTTCCAAACTCTGTTGTAGAGGGAATTCTCTCTAAAGGTTAATGGTTGAAATCTTAAAACTAATTGGGCATTTGGGATATGGCTGCTTTTGGTATATTTCTGTGTGAGAATGTGAATAAATTGATCCTTAACATCTTAATTTTAATACCCAGTCTAAAGAACCCATTTGTTTTGTTTCCAGTGGTGACATTTTCAAATGTGCCCTTGTGCAGCATGCTCTGTGATCCTATTTCACTGAAAGAAGCAGCTTTCATTAAGAGAGTTTTAACTATTGAGCAAAGTACTCTAAAACAGGGTCAGAGGGGTAGGGACTGTAAAATGCTGACCTGTTCAGAAATAAACTGCAATTCAGCAAGCCTACAGCAAGCTACTCATTAACATTTTAACAAGGGTAGCTAATGGCACAACAACCTGATTACAGCAATGTGTCTGTACACATTTGTTCTGTGGATTTTTTTTTTTTTTTTAATCCCTGTTCACAATTCCTTTGAAAATAATGTTTATAATGTTTAAGAAGGTGATCTGAGCTATTATAAGTGATTTGCTGGAGAGACTAAGTCAAAAGAGGAGCGTTTGCTGCATTTATTTTAATTAAAATCATGTAAACAAACATAGGTTATGTTTTTTTTCTTTCTCTGATGCTCAGTGCAGGCATTTACATTGATAGCATCAGGGTGTAAATCAGCTCCTTCCCTAAATCTGGAAATGTTCAGGTTTTCTCACTGTCTTCATCAAGGTCTGTCTTGTCACACTTTGGCTAGACCTGAATTTGAAATGGCCATAATTCCAGTTCCCTAGCTATTCTCCTGACCTTGAGCAAGGCTTCTGTACTCTTTTTGTGCTCCAGTAACCAATCTGTAAGATGAAGACATTAACTTTTCCCAGCATCACATGGACATTAAATATTAACTGCTTTTTTTGAGTTATGGTGTACATACAGTTAATGTACACCCTTAAGGACAGTGTCCAGCCTTTCTGGGGGAAGAAACCCAGGTAATTTCTATAGGTCCATGCCTGTGACCCCAGAGTTTGCTGTTGTGTACCTGGAGATCATAGAATTGCTTAGGTTGGAAAAGACCACTAAGATCACCAATGATTGATGGGTTTGGAATCCAGGAAAAATATCTGAAGAATCTCACAGCTTCATGTTGCTGTCTCATTCAGGAAATTAAATAGTGAAGAAGGAGTATAAAATAAAATATGTGGAGTAGATTAAACCAGAATAAACCCTGTATGAATAAAAGTATCTGTGCTTAAGAGTTTGATTGTTGTAAGTGAGGTCACTCTCAATTGGTGTGCTTAGCATGTTGCCTACCAGGATATTGTCTGCCTGTCTCAGTAGGGAATAGGTTAATATTTCAGGAGGAGGGATGTTGACCACAGAAGAGATTTCTGCTTGGCTGGCTTTCCAAATTATGTCTAGTTGAGGAATATCCAAATTATTTCTCTGTCCCCATAGTAAGGTTATTTCAAGCACTAAAAATTATTTTATATGATTATTTTTTACATTTAAAATCCAACTGACACCTTCAAGTGACTTAGTCTTTATTTGGATTAAAATTACAATTTTAAGACCTTTGAGGCATGAGTACCTCACAAGACAGCAATGCTACTTCAAATGTTACATTTGCTGATACTTGGTGGATTCTGTCTCCAAAATAAAACAGCAAATACTGCCAGGGTACTTTCTGTAAAAAAATAAATAAAGTTGGATTCTAAAAAACAAAAAAATAATTACTTCTAGTAAGAAATATACAGAATGCTTTCCATGACTGTGGTGGCTTCAGAAAGGCTAAGGAGCTTGCTGGAGTGCAGTGAATTTGCTGGTTAGTAACAGGTGACTGTTCTGGATGCTGAACCTTTTCCACTTGTTCTTGTGGGACTCCCAGTTTGGGCTATGTAGCCTGAAATGATCTTGTCAGATACAATGGACTTATGTACCCAAAAATAGTGGAAGTCAGTAACATCAGCAGTCTTAGTGAGAACAAGAACTTCACTGCAAGCCACAGTTTGAAGCATTTTGTCCAAATGTCTTGAGTTTTACTGTTATTTCTGCTTCCTCTCAGTGTCAGCTGCTTTTTTATGAATCTTAACATTATTAATATCATGTTGTAAGGTTTGAATACATGTTTATACAAATGAAAGGTCTGGTCTCACTGTAATTAGGGTCTTGGAAAGGGAGGCATGCTAATATGGAGATCCCTTTAAGGATCTGATTTAGGGTGCTGTGGAGGTCCATTACTTTCACATATAATTTCAAATGCAAAGTACATATTAAGTTAATGTAGGAAAAATAGTGCAGTTAAACTCACTGCAAGATCTTATGGAAGGGGAAGGTGATATTTACTTATCAAATGTTGAAGCAAGCTGTTTGCATGCACTCACAATTTGAAGATATGTACTCAGATGAAGATGTTTATGTCTACATGGTCAGATTCAGATCCCTTGTGTAAGACACAGGAGACAAGGGATGAAAGTTCCTCTTGACTGACAATAACAGGAGAGATCTTTGGTCTTAACTTAAATGTAATATCCTGCAACTGTATTCCTGGGAATAACATCCTTCAGCATCAGTATAAGCCATTATTTTAAACCTTTTTTCTGCTCTCATTCTGGTACTAACACAGAGATTTTAATTTATATATTTTATTCTTAACCTTCTTAACAATCTTGACCTTTTTTTTTTTTTCTTTTTTTTCTTTTTTTTTTCTTNCTCTCATTCTGGTGCTAACACAGAGATTTTAATTTATATATTTTATTCTTAACCTTCTTAACAATCTTTACCTTTTTTTTTTCTTTTTTTTTTTTTTTCCCCAGATACAAATCTGTATAAGAACCTCTTAGGAAGAGCATATTCTATTCTCTGCACAGTAACTCTAATTTTCACTCACTGGAAACCATGGGAAACATTATCTTCTGTAGTTTTGTGCTACATACACAGCTAGAGATGTGTGGAAGTTATGAGCATAAGTATAAAACATTCAGGTGAAATGATAAAAGGGCTTGTAATTCATTGTACTTCAGTCAGAGTATAAAGAATTTCTCAGAATTTTATAGTTACCTTGACCATGAAGTTGCTTTCCCCCCTCTCTTCCCCCTGTGACCTCTATGCTCACAGGGCTGGTTCACACACTTAACTTCTCACTGCTAAATAACATTTTCTGCCTTTTTTTTCTACACACATCCCCCTCCTGCTTTCTAACCATCCTGTCAGGTCTATCTGCAACTAACCCATCCACAGGTGTTACGATTTTTCAGACTGATGAAGATGTACTTTGTTTATGAATATAATTATTTGTCACAATTTGCTCTTATTTTTATATATTTTGTCAACTGTTAATGCTCTATCAAGATGTAAATGCTGATGCTTTGATTCTGAGTTCCATGTGTAAAAGGCTTGAAGGAGCTGGACATGGAGCATGAACCCCATGGGTCTCAGCAGAATTCCTAGTAAGGTGTTAACCCCAAGACTTGTGGAACTTGCAGCCACTTTCCCTGAACTCATCTAGCACTCGGAATAACTCTGCCATGTGTCTTTTTTATTCCACAATCTGTTCTCCCTTCCTTTGCTGTAATTTTGGCACTGTGCTGTACTCAGAGGTTCTGTGCTGCAGAATGCTTTAAGGGAGGATGTTTTCCACTTCACGTGGAAAACTCTCCCAGACCTTTGAAGCATTCTCCAGGAGGGTGACTCACTAAGTGCATTATTCCTGAGTGTGTGTAGATGAGCTGCCTCAAGGCTATGGTTTAGCATTTATTATTACTGGATCTGTATTCAAAGTCTAAGATGAGAGCTCTATGCTGTTTGGGGGGAGGCAGATGGTGTACATTTAATGAGTTGTTACTGGTTCCACACTAATGTTGTATAAATGTTATCTATGTCTTGTTTGTCATTCTGTGCCCTCTTACCAAATGTACTCCTATTATGGAGCCACTACTGGAATTTGCCTCAAAAATCTTAATGTATTGATTAAAATAATAATAACAAGTGAGATTAGTTCCCACAGGGAGGATTTGTGGATGTTAGGAGGAAGGTGGAAGTCAGAATCTCATAGTCACTGGGCTAAGCCATGTTGGTGCATTTGTGCTAATTTTCAAAATCTTACTGATATGTAGAATTTTATATCTTCTAAAATATTATAGTATTAAGAGATTTAAACCTTATTTTTCCCAAAGTATGTAAACCAGCATAAACAGCCAAAGATGTCTCAGCTTGCTTCTTCCTTGTTCCCTGCCAGGTCTCCCCAGTTATCCCTTCTCATGTCAGAAGGAGTTGTATAGGCAGAGTGTTCCTCTAGATGGGGGATCTAATCTAAGTAAAAAAAATCCTCTGTGGTGGGTAGGTGCACGTGTGCATTTAGTCAAATTTTGAAGTTTGTCCAGATCCCTTTCAAACTGGGTTACTCCCCAAGCCAGTTCTGAACAGGTCACACAACAGGTCCTGTACAGGGGAGGATGTGGATGGAGCTGAGAAACTGGAGAATGCAGGGTAGAGAAAGTCAACTAGGACTGGGGTGAATGAGACCTGCATTTGTCAGTAAATTTAACACAGGGCTTGATAAAACCCTGTCCTTAGGCAGGAATGTACAAAAAGGCACTCAGAGAGGAGTCTCTTAGCATGAAAAAGTGCCCAGTGTGGCCTGAGGGACGGAGACACAAATGATGCTATAATGCTAAATGTGACTTGGGTTATTAAAAGAAGATAAAGTAATAATAAGTATTTTATGGAAGAACTGTATTACAGTTCAGTACAGGAGGGAGGAAGAATGACATTCTGAAATGCACTGCAAATTATTTCTATATCTAATCAATTTTAAGTGCTGGTTCATCACTGTTTTCCACCTTCTGCGTATTCACAGCTTAGCATTTGTTGAGTCCTGTAAATGTCATGAATTCATCAACTTCCCTGTTAAGCCTTTCAAATGCCAGAGAATGGCAGCAGGTATTACTGTGGGGCCCTTTCTTCTCTCCTGCCCAGTCATTTTTGCATTTTCATTCATTTCTTTGAATTTCTTTCTGCTTCCCGATGCTTTTGCTGTTAGTCAATCCTTGGTGGTCACTCTAATACTGTACTGTGGAAGTGTTGGGTAGTCCTGTCCCTTACCCAGCCTACTGGCAAACAGTGAATATTCTGGGAACTGCCAACACTGAAGTCTCAGCCTCTCCATTGGTGATGAAATCAAGTCTAGGTTGGCAGCAGCTTTATGGATGTAATTGCTTAGATACCAAAATAAGATGTCCCCATATCAAGTGCAACCCTACAGAATAATTATACCAGAGTTTTTCTTCACACTGCTTTTAGTAGTGGTTGCAGGAATGTGCTCTGCCAAAAAGTTGTTGGTGTTGATATGCAGTAAATCTCCCTTTTATTATTAACCATAAGTTTCTTTGTTTATGTTTATGTCATGGCAATAACAAGTCTGACTCATCTACAAGAATCATAACCTCCTGTGTACTGCTCAAACACTGAGTACTAATGAAAAATGTTCTCTCTCATCTTTACTGCTATTATATTCTTCACTTATTTTGAACCTTATGATTATTGCCTTCAAAACATCCACACCTATTTGTTGTGCTGTTTAGATAGTGGGATAAATAGAAATAATACTTTAGAAAACATTAAAAAGCTAATACAGTATTTTGCATAAAATATTGTATTCTGCAATATGTACTACAATATAATTTGTGATATTATTTTATAGTGTTAATATAATTTTTTTAAAAAACATGTTACAGAAGGGAGAGACTGTATAGATAACACTGGAGACAGCCTAATGTGGAGCTAAAGAAAGCAATTTATTTTANTGTATTCTGCAATATGTACTACAATATAATTTGTGATATTATTTTATAGTGTTAATATAATTTTTTAAAAAACATGTTACAGAAGGGAGAGACTGTATAGATAACACTGGAGACAGCCTAATGTGGAGCTAAAGAAAGCAATTTATTTTAAGGGAGATTTTGAATATGAAAAAGTATGTGGGGGATAGATAGATCCAGCTCTTTTTCTCTCAAGCTCTGAGGAGCAGCATTCTAAAGGATATATTGCAGGTAGTCATTTGAGAATGAAAGCTCTATTTCTGTGAAAAATCATTTAGAACCCATCTGTTTATATTTCACAGAAGCGGTGAGTGCAAGATGTATAAGTGATTGAAGACTGTGTGACTTGTAAAGGGCAAAAGTGTGAATGAGACTGTCTGTTTTACTTCTCTTGGAAAGAGAGTTGCATTTTACAACCCAAAGCCTAAAACTGCCTCATTTCCTGCCAGAAAAATAATTAGAATTAACACACATGCAATGCTCACTCTAGAGACAGGATTTTTAACGCAGCTTAGGGGAGGGAAATAGGGAGAATTTTCTTTAAAATTGAGGTTGAGTACTAAGGCCTTTGAGCTCTTAAAAGCATCTGGTTTTAAATGCAGAGGGCTGAGGAGTGTGGTTTTCCTAGTAGGCCTCCTATGAAAGAAGAGGAATGGGAAAAGAAAAGGCACTCTGTAATCCACTGTAGAGAGACTGCCTTAGGGCTAGCCAAGGAGCAGGGAAAGGAACCAGAAGGTATCTCAAACTGCCATTTCATACTTGGCCCATTTCTTACCACACCAGGTTAGGTATGGGATATTCTTGTAGGAACTAAATCCCTCCTCTTTTATTATAGCAAGTGGCTACAGAGACTCCTCTACTTAAAGAAGCAAAAAAAAAACTCAACCAAAACCCAAACCCAGATAATATTGACATTCATCCAAGTCCACTGCATCATCTTATATTCTGATGGTTTTGTAGACTCATTTTCATTTATTTTAGGGGGACAATAAGTTTTTAATATTCTCTTAAAAACACTTCATAAGCCAACACCAACAAAATAATCTCAGAATTGCATATAGTTAGCTAAAAACGTTCCTCTGAGTTCCCATAAAACTGTCTGATGTATTATTTTCTTATTTATTAATTTTTGCTTAAATGCTTTAACATTTAAGCAAATACAAGTGACCCTTATAATAAGGACAGATGAAGTAAGATGGCCTTGCTAAAACCTTTCTACACCCACAGTGTTCCAGTTCATTGCCTGCAATGAAAGGGTGATTCTGGCTATAATATCAGTGTTACCTATCTTGGATAAGAGCTAATTAAAGAGTATGAATGTTTCCTGTATGAAAAGTTAACTTTTAAAAAAGTTGTTTGTGACTTAAATGTCGTGTGAACTTTAATGTCAGGGCCTTAGGAGGGTTTATGGACGAGTGAAGAGCATTGCTAAGAGAACAGATGTTGGAAACAGATGCCATATCTTTGTGTGTTTAGCAACACCTCTTTCAGAGCCTTGGTTCTCTACAGCTCTGCATCATAAATAATGTGTTGACTCACTCTTAATCCATCTACTGTTGTACTGAAAACCAGGCTATGTTTGGATCCAGTAAAGTGCATTATTGTATTCAAGGGTTGAGCTGGTTGAGGGAGAAATTTGAATACCCACTGAGAATTTCGATGATTTCCATCCTTTCTTGGAAGGAGCAGAGAAGGTGGATTTTTATCTTTTATTTTTGGGCTCAGTCTAATCTCAATCTCTTCAGTCACAGTGGTTTAATATGAAAAGTAGTATTCTTGATGGGTTTTTAGTGCAGCTAAGTAGGTGACATTCCCAGGAAACGTGCAAGAGTTTCAATAGTGATGCTGATCTTGAAATTTTTATTTCATTTTAATGAAAAAAAATTAAAGAAAGGTGGATTGTTTATAAGAAAACCTCAGTTGAATCTTAATTCAGCTGTAGAATGAGTTTAAACCTTTTTAAGGATTAACTAACACTTGTAAAATATTCAACTCAAGGCAACAAAGAAGTTGACTTACTTAATAGTGATTCTTTTCTGTCTTTCCCCTTTTACCTGTTGGTTTATATGGATTCATATAGGTCAGGTTTGTTGATTCAACTTAAAGCAGTTTCAAAGGTAGTTTAACCTAAACAGATACTCCTGCCTAGAGTTAAGATCATTTGGTTTATCTTCACGCCTGATAACCTGAAAACTACAGCAAGCCTCTTTAACTGAATTGATAAATACATTCTTTCAGTTATTGAGATAATACAGAAAAGAAACCATATTAGTTCGGGGTGGGGGTGGAAGGGAAGTAATTTAGATATTAACATTTATGCTATTCTTGATTTTGCCAAGAGGATTAAATTTTAAAACATAAAAGCGCTCTAAACTAGAGATTTTTTTTGCTGACACATACTTACATGATCCAGTGGAAGGTGTCCCTACCCATGGCAAGGGGGCTGGAACTAGGTGGTCTTTTTAAGGTCCCTTCCAACTCAAGCTGTTCCATAACTGCACAAAACAACCATCCCTATTTGTTGTTATGGATCCACAATGCTGAATACCCAAAAACTCCATAGGAAAAATAATAATTGTTCTCTCTGCATTTAAATACTCTTAGTTTGGAATTCACTTTTTCAGCCAGTATGTTTTGAAGACCACTTAGCCTAAGGGACTCATCTGCAGTAGGAAATGACAAACATGTGCTTTAGATGATGGTTGGAAATGCCATGTGATAGAAAAGGGAAGCCAAAGGGTGCAGTAAGAGCCCATTCCTGTGAAACTGTCAGGAAAGTCCATCGGAAGCCTCTTGGAGCAATCAACAGATTGTGCATGTGTTACATCCCAAGTGAAGGTAGGAAAGCCAATCAGCAGAAAGATAAAGACACTTCCCAGAGCTTTCATCTCCCTGTCCCCCTATTTGCATGGAAATACTGCTAACAGTATAACATCACATGGCCCTAATGAGAGCAGGTGTGTTCCCTCATGGATCCCAGCCAGTTGTGGGTGGTAATGAAACCAATCTGCAAATGAGATTTTAAAGGGTGCAATATTTCATCACTGGCAATACTGTCAATGTGCAGAAGGCCCTTCCCTCTCTTCAGAGCGCGATGCGATTAGTTGCAGATTAAGAGGGATGACAGAAGAGGGTTCAAAGCACACCCTCCACAGTGTCAACAGGCCTTAATGATAACATACTGCCGCTTCCCTGAAGGAGTTTCATGTCTTATTCAATGTAAATGGCAAAAATGTGGCGTTTTAGAACCAATGATGTGTTTTTCTATTGATGCTGTCATAGTACACAGCTGCTGGAAGAGGGGCTGTTTGTCAGATCCCATTTTCCTCAGTGATTCATCAAACAGGGGCAGTTCATGCATGCAGTATCAGAATGAGAATAAATAATTTGCAACAATGCATTGGAGAGTGTAGTGCTTTATTCATCTCCTGCTTGCTTTTTTTTCCGATGTCTCAGAAATTTTGGGTTGGTTCATCCAGGTATGTGTTTGGTGTTTTGCAAACTGCATGGCTACTTTTTGGGAGCAGAACTTAGAAAATAGGGATATTATTGAGTTAATGGATGAGAAAAGCAGAACTATGTATTTGCATTCTTTCTACTATGGAAGTTTTACACTCCTTTTAAGTGCCATTAATTCATCCTTTTCTCTCGCTCCTAAATTTGGTAGTTTTGTCAAATTACAGTCAATCTAAGAAGGAAGAAAAATTGGTTTAATAAAACTCAAAACCGATTAAAATCTTATTTACTCACTTATAGCACTTGCTATCACCTATAGCATTCAAATGCATCACCTGAAATTATTTAATGGTAATAAAATAAAGGGTATTTTTTTTCAAAAGGGTATTGGCACTAACAAACCATGAGTTCTCAAGAAGTTCTAGGCATTTCTGGCTGGCACAGTGTGACCTGGATGTTAATCAAGATACTGGATGTCTTTTCATTGCTAACATGGGAGAGTGGTGTGTGGCTTTATGTCTTAAAATATCTGAGGATTAGTTTTAATTATTGTGGGGTTTTGACAGTTTAGGATCTGATGTGAAATTGTTAGAAAAGGGGTGAGGGGGAAGACAGGCATAGGGAAAGCCAAGTAAAAACCTTGACACATAAGAGGCTTCTCCTTTGGCAAGTAGATGCTGACCAGTGTAATGGGAGCTGGGCAGATTTTCTACAGGGAAATACTGCATAACTTTCACACAGTCTGACTGTGGGTGCCTGAGTTTATAGGCTAATGTTGAGAGACTATATAGAGTGGTTTGGGTTGGAAGGGACCTTACACATCACCCACTTCCAGCAAAAGTTCCTTTTTAATGTCTGCCTAAAGAAAGTAGGGCAAATATTGTAGTTTACATGCAAAATGTACACCCCAGCTTGTGTGAGGTTTTGAATAAGAGAAAGTATCAATCTGTACTCATTACTTGGAATGTAGTTTAATTTTCTATTAAAATCTGCTTTTATTCCCTAAGTTCAGGGGATTCTGACAAGTTCTTCCATGTGCAGTGTGTTCTCTGGATCTGCTGGAAGGAAAGGCAGAAATAAATTTCTCTTCTTTTGAATCCCTCTTTGTCCATAGTAGCTAACTCTCAAAGTTGTTGTTCTAGGGAACAGCCTTTATGTGGTCTTAAAGGATAAAAAGCTTCTAAAGTATGATTTAATAGTAATTTAATTGGCATAATGGTAATAGTATGTAGTAGACATTTTTGTGATTGCCTTGTTGCTTCACTTCATACTCCAATCTTTCAGCCCACATGACTGAAAGATCAGTTGGATGACACAATTTTCCACAATGCCCAACCATATTCTTCAGCCAAATCACAGGAGAAATGGAAAAGAAAAAAAAAAATCTCTTCAGGATTGTCTGGAAGGCACAGATATTGAGCTGTTCCTGTGACAATGATGACAGTATCCAGCAGGATTCTTTCTCTCTCTAGAGATGTATAAATTAGCATAATGTGAGTATAACCAACATAAAACCATTATTAATTAGTTTTAAAAACAATGATACACACATATCTGTGTAATCATAATTTCCATGCATATTACATTTATATGTATCAACACATGTAGATCCCCATACACAGGGTATACATTACTCACAAAGTGTTGTAGCAGGGTGTGTAATTTTTCATTGATGTATAGTAAGGTGTGATGAGGATTTTTTCCATTCTTCTTCACCTGAGAGCTCATTTAGAGGAGTGAAGGAAACTGTGGTATCCTTTTCACTTTGGATTTAGTAACTGCTTTCATTAAAAATTTGCTCGTAGTTTTCTGTCATGTTTTGATCAAAATCCTCAGCAGTGTTCTGCTCTGGAGCATCCTTCGAAGTAGTGGGGTGGAAAATGTCACAAGATTTAAGATAATGATTTATCAGTTCATGAACAGAATTAATGGATGTGTCTGTGAGCATGAGAAACCCAAATCCAGTATATGCTTATATTTTTAACCTCCTCAGGCATCTTTAGCATTGCCTCCAGGAGAAAAATGGTCAAAGTGAAGACATCAGCAGTTTATCCTGTGGTGAGAGAAACAGGTAATACAGAGGGAGAGAGGCTGCCTGGTAGGTGATAGCAGGATGCAGAGAAAGTGGCTTTCTGGTTAAAGTGGCAGATGTACATTGAAAGTGAAACATGGGATCTTTTGTCTTCTTAATTGCAACTCCAGCTTGTATGTGGTGTGTAGTCCATCAACATAAATCGGTGAGAATTTCTGTGTAAGTCTCCTTCTCCCAGAGTAAATCTTCCAATATTCCCATTCAAAGGGCATCAAGGGCAGAAATTCTAAGAAATGAATGTGTAGAGATGAATTAATCTTCAGAAATGTGAAATGAATACTCTTGGCAGGTATTTATGATGTAGTTGCACAGCAGTAGTATGTTGGAAAGAGCTAAAAAGTGTGTTAGACATAACTCTTCTCTGGACTAAAATCACCATGGCTATACTTTTTTTAGCAGCTGATGAAATGTATGGATTTCTCAGTTCCACAAATAATTATGGCCATGTCAGATATTATTAAAGCATTTTATATGCTTGAATGGTTCACAGATTACACGAGTAAAAGAATACCCTGGACTGGGCAAGCCTGGCAATTGCAAGTCTACTTCAGCACTGTAGCTTGTGGTCATTGAAGAAGGCTGGATTTAGAAAGGACTGTCTAGGGCATGAAGTTCCTAGAGACTTTGAGCTTTTATTTGATTTTATTTTATTTGACTTTGAGCTGTTTATTTAGGATTTGAGAAAAAAAACTCGAACACGACACATGATGGTAATAATAATAATAATAACAATAATAATAATGTATTTTGAATTAGATTTTTGTATCTGTATCACACAGTCATTCTACGCATGAAAATGCAAACCCAGCATAATTTTATAATGCTTCATTTGCTAATGGAGCAATGTAAACCAACTGAAATGCAGACACACAATCGACAAGAAGTGCTATTACAGCTCATTTATCAAACATGTTAGGCTTAGGAATGCAGTTCTATGTTGTTTATTAGCTGCATTAGTTACCCCATTTCATGGCTTACTTCCCTGTGATCTCCATTGACACAACACAGATATCTGATGATTTGAGGATGATTTAACAGCCAATATTTTTCTCTTTTTTCCAGTAGAAGCTCAAATCTTTTTCTGCAAAAAGATATCTGGATTATTGTCCATTTCTGGCCCTGAACTCTGTTTTAAAGGCTTAAGTGGGCCAGAAAAAATGCTCATGTGTGTTGTCTTGTAACTCGGGTACATTGCTAGCACATACTGGCATGCTGGCAGTGAAAAGGACCATGCACTTCACTTTGTGGGACCCACTTGTTGAGTACATTACATGCTACTATGAATTTTTCCTTCATAGTGTTTATAACTTAACTGATAATTACTGAAGGAGTTTATTACTGGAGGCTTTGGCCATTTCATGGGGAGTTAGAAACAATAGTGCAAAAAGTCTATGCAAATTTCAAAAGGAGGTCACAAGCAATTAAAAAATAGTATTGTTTTGGGTGTGTGGTAGTTTTCTTTGTTTAACAGAAGAAAAAAAGTTACAATACCTTCAGAATAATGAAATATTCACTTATTTCTGAAAACAGTCTCGTGCGCTTTCGTGGAGAAAAGAGGCTTCACCACTGTGCAGCTTCCTCAGGAGGGGGAACAGGAGGGACAGGCTCCCACCTCTTCTCTCTGGTGCCCAGTGACAGGACCTGAGGGAACAGCTTGAAACTGTGTCAGGGAAGGTTTAGGTTGGATATCAGGTAAGGTTCTTCATCCAGAGGGTGGCTGGGCAGTGAAACAGCTCTCAAGTTTGACAGAGCTCAAGAAGTAATTGGACAATGCTCCCAGGCACAGGAGAATTGATGGGACTGTCCTGTGCAAGGCCAGGAATTGGACTTTGATGCTCCTTGTGTGTCCTTTCTAACTCAGGATATTCTGTGATTCATATAATATTTTGCTCATGTGGCTTTTGTTGCAGATTTTTTAAATGGATTCCAGATATACAAGACAACAAAACTCATAGTTAGCTCCTAAAGTTCTTCTGTTGAGGTTTAAATATTTTCTAAATCCTTTTTTTTAAAAAAAATTTAAGGTCTTTATTATTAAGGATTTTCAGTAATTTATTTTAGAGCAAAAGATCCTTCATATTATGGTATACCTGTAATTATTTACAGAATTCAATTATTTTAGACTTTGGGTAGTGAAGGTGATAATTTTTAGTGTATCTGTAATGAAAAGAAAGAGAATTTGGAAAGGCAGAGTGGAAATGTTACTTCTACATCATCCACTTGGAACCTTGATGCCAGGGTATGTCTGGTATTTTGAATTGTTCCATTTGTAAAACAAACCACTTACCTAAGCAGCCCTCCTTAAGTAGGAGTGCATAGCTGTGACTGGGTAGGAACACACTGGTCATGTTATAAGTGGTAACTACTTAAATTTACAGTGAATATCCTTTTAATCCTTATCCCCATGCCCTTTATTCCTGTTATACACATTCCCTTCATTGTAGTTGTTTTAAAGGCATCCAGAGGTTTTTCTCTGTCTGCAAGGGAATGAAGAACCCGCACAGAAGCCTGTAAATACAACTCCCCATTAAAAATCAAACCCCCATGAATATTATATGAGTGAGAATTAACCATTCCCACTAGTCAGAAAATATAATAAAAACAGCTGAGGTCTCAAGCAGAGGATTTTCATCACTTATTAAACCTCCAGCTTAAAACAGGCAAAGTGTAACAGTGAAGTTATATTGCAGTGTAACGCCCTGTGCTCTGTATTTTATAATGCCAATTATTTAAAAAAAAAAATCTATAATCAGGTAACAAAGGTCATTTATCCCTACTGAAATTCTGATTTTGAACAGTATGCAGTCCCATGTACATTAATTTCCACTGACATTCGTCTCTCCCCCTTTGCCTCCATGCATCTGTGCTAAGGGAGCCAAAGTTTATTAGTCACAAGAGGAGATGATCTTAAATACCTCTTGCTTTGAATTTAAATGGGGCCAGTCTAGCTACTTTGAAATTAAAATTAAATTCAAAATTAGCACCCTTGATTATGAAAGAGAGTGTGAGAGAGCAGTCAAGTGTGATTTTTCTGAAAAAAATATCCTTCTGTGATACTGCTATATACAGTATTTGGTAGTTAGTGACACTAGGCTGGGTTGTGACGGACATTTTATATACATGGACATATGTGAAAAGGGTTCTACTTTGTATCAGGCCTCATCATAGGCTGCCTGAAATTCACAGTGCTTAACTTCAGGGGAATGCACTGGCAGAATCTCCACTGATGTCTGGCAAACAGGTTTTACATGTGGTCTTTGGATGTACAGGGCACCGAGGAGAGCTACGAATTCGAATGTAAGAGGATCCTCTTATTGCTTCAAAACTCCCAGAAATGCCACATGACATAAAAGTGCAGGTTAGTTATAAATTTATGCTGCTAATTCCAACTCCTCCAAACGTTTTTGATAGGTGAACATGACAGCAGCAGGCGCTGTGCCATGCTGTCAGTCTTCCCACATGGCCAGCACCGACTTCACGTTGTGTGCTGTAGTGGAGTTTGCAGCAATCTGCCCGTGTGTCTGTGCTGATCAGGAGCAACTGTGAGCAGGAACATGCATCTGCTGTCGGTAATTATGGAATTGTAGCCTCAGTGGCTGAGAATTATTAAGGTATTTTTGGGAGATAACTCTTGCAGCTGCCATTAGTTCAGTATAATTGAGTGCCATCTTGTTATGGCATGGTCGCGTAGGCTTTCTGAGATGTTGGGATTTTACAGCATTTTGTATTATCTGCTTCTGAAGGAAAACCTAAAATATAACTCCAAGTGCCTGGATGTCACTTATGTGATTATTTCTAAGTCACTGAGAAGCTCTTTCTAGTGGTTTAATACCTGCTCTTCTTCCAATAATTGCTGAATTCATCAATGATTGTGTGCATGGAGATTGCCCTGGCTTATTTCTTGAATAACTGAATTTGAGGTGAAAAACATCCAAGTTTAATTATTTTGATTCTTAAGTGAAATATCTTAACACATTCCCAAAAGACTGTTTTAAATTTTCTTGGAAGAGGAGTGCTGTGCCTTGGTGCAGAACCCTATATTTTATCTGAACTGATGAAGTTAGAAGGATCATTTGGTGAGACAAAATTCCCTTCCAAAGCTTTATTAACTCTCCTAAATACAGTGTCATAAAATTAGAGAAGTGTTTCCCTTAAATTTTAAACCTTTCTAAAAGGTTTTAATTAGCAGTTTAATGATCTATGCAAAGGAGAATGGGACTGTGTTTATCCATTAAATTAAAGGAAATAAAATTAAAGAATGGGTTTTGGTTTTGTAGAGTGTGCTCTTGTTGTGACAAGCATGAATATGTTTCTGAGAGGGTTGATTAGCCTTTTGGCCTCTCTGCTTAATATTTTGTCATTCTGCTATGGAAGTTCCTGTGTGCCTCCCCATCAGGATTATTGGAATTTGGAGCCTTATCTATAATTGTCTACCAATAGGGGTGACACGATGTCTCTTCGCTGCATTAACTTTATCGTTCCGTGTAAAACATTAACACAGCAAAAATCTGATCGTGTAAATGAGACCCATGTCTTCATCTTGATCAGAGAAATGAAATTTGTAATTCAAATTAGAAAAGTTAATGAACTTAATGCATAGGCTAGGAAAAGTGTTGTAATGTGCCAATTTGGTCTGCCTATGGATGCTTCCAAACATTCCCATTAAGGTATTGATTGTGTCCATTTAGCAAAGTGAAGGGGACAGTGAATTCCCTAATGGTTTACACATTACACCAGTAGTGTCTAGACCCCCAAACAAAGGGAAACCTGTGGATAAGCCTTAAATTTCCTTAAAAATTGAATTTAACAATGTTATTATTAATGCCAGTATGCTTCTTTTGAAGACCAAAAGCTGTTGCAGGCAGAATATGCAGCTTTTTGTGTTTGTTGATATCCATGAAGAATTTAGTGTTCCCAAGTTGAAGTAATGGGGGAGGGTCTTAGCCCTACAAATAACAACTCAGGTCTCCCATCACATAAATGACTGATGTAGTTTTATAGTAATGTTTCATCTGGAGACATAATGCTGTGATCATGGTTACAGTTTGGAAATTCAAATTCTGCTCCTTGTACTTTCACAAAACTTTATTTCTGCATTGGTTACCAACAGCTGTGATTTTATCTTCCATCAGTAGTTGTTGGTGGTTCACAGAGGGTGTTAAGGGACATGATCAGATGATGTTGCACAAAACTTTATTAGTAGATCTGGAGTTGATGGCATCTGAGAACTTTAAAGTTATCTTAGGGAAAAAACAAACAAACAATTCCCCTCCTCCCCCCAAAAAAAGAAAAAAAAATCCAATAAACTGAGGACAAAAAGAAGACTTTTTCCTAGTGATTGCCTGTGAGAAGTAATAAAGTATATCCTTGGACAAGTGTCCTCTGCAATGCACTAGGGGGTTTCCCCAGGCACTTTTTTGGTGAAGATGCCTTTGCCTGCACTTGCAGGCTAGAAGCCAAGAGGCAAAGAGAGATCCAGGCATCTGTACCAGTCTGTGTCACAGAACCCCCTGTGACAGTGGTCAGAATCTGCCAGTGCAGGGCTGTGAGCAGAACACTTGCAGTAGTAGAGGCACTCAGTATCCTCGGGATGTGTGCTGATGAAAAATCATAAGGTTACAAGGGACAGTCAAGTTACAAAGTTAGAACGAGAGGGCCTTGGGAATGTTAAGGCAGCGGACAGTGCTTTGTGTAGATTTCATACTGTGCTAGCCCCAGGTGATTTCTAGATTGTGTGATTGTGTCTAGAAGAGTTGTTTATGAACGAAACAATGACAGCTGCTGCCTTAGCTCCTCTTGCCAAGCAGTAAAGTGAAGTAATAATCTACAACTGCACTTGAAGATTCTTTAATATTTGTGTGAGTTCTGAAGTGGGCTTCTGCATCAGTGTTTTCTTCCTCCTGTGTTCAGGACTTTTGTCTCGGAGGATTCATTTTCCATGAGTTGTGAATAACTGGTTTTCTCATCTTGAGAGATTGTATGTGCCTGCTTGTGATCATTTTACTGTTTTACCTGGCTAATCGTCTAGAGTCTTAGGTTACTGGGTGATGTATAAATGTTTGTGGACTTCATGTTTAACAAACTGTTCTGATTACCAGACAGCATTTTCAGTGTGTTTACACATGGTAGCTCATTTTAAATAAGGTCAGTTTTTGTACAATATGCATCTATTTCCTCCAAAGCACAACTATATATAAATGTAAGCCTACAAGGGATAAGCAGTAAAAAGGTGCAGTGATTTTGTATACTGTGGTTAAAGAAAAAGAATATAATTGAGAAAATAAATCTTGGGTGAACTGAAGTAAATAAGTGAAGTTGATGGGAGTAAGATATTTTAAAATTGAAATAGGGGACGTTGCAAAGACCCTAAAAGCTGCTCCCTACATTTAAGTTTGAAAGACCTGGAAAGTGTTTGAAACTGTGCTAAATGGAGACCTTGAGCAGCCGCATGCTTGAAGGCAGAACAAGTCAGTGCACTATTGATTGAGCATGGGGGGATAAATGTGTGGCTTCTGCCCTTAATGGAAGCTGATTGTTCAGGGACGTACCGGCAAGGCAGGTCGATCCTTTAGCTGTTGTTTACTGGGGAGGACGATATCAATTTTCCAGAGGGATGATTGGTGGGATGTCAAGGCTGTCACCCTCTTCTTCTCATCACTGACAGACAGTTGAGTGACAATTACAGTGATGGGACATTGTCTGCATTGGCATATACACCAGAGGATAACTGGCAAACAGAAAAAAGGCAGCAGCGCTTTAAAAAAGATATAATCAGCAGTTGTCAGGACTAGTTACATATATGATGTCTGAATAACAAGGCCAGAGTGTCCTGCCTCAGACACTGACATAAACTGTGCTGTGTATTCCTCAGTCCACCCAGAAGTTAGCTCTGGGAAAGTTATTGACTGTTGCTAGAAGTCACTGGCAATCTACTTGGGAATTAAGCATCAAGGGACTGTATTTCCATGTGGTTCTCCCCAAAAATAAGTGAGCTTTTCTGCAGAACTCCAACGTGGAGAGGGGACCAATGTTCTGAAGTGTGTGCTGAGCTCTTTCAGGAGTCCTGTGTTGGAATTCCTTCTGACTACCCCAACAGTTAATCAGATGGTGACTGTCAATGTGGACTTTGTGTTTGTGTCACATATTTAACCTGCCAGGCCAGAACTCACAGACTAAGCTAAACTTTACATCTTGAAAGCCTTATTTTACACCACATAGCTCTCTAGTAGGTGTACACAAGTACTTCTTGTGAATTAATATCTTGTAATAGTTACAAATTACTATGCAATAGACCTTGACCTGATCATGTGACATCATAGATAAAACTTAAGATTTCAGTGGTGCATGCTGAGAACTGGTGAATCCAGTTGTGAATTACATTAAGAGCAGTCACTTCCTCTTGCTTCTGGAAGCTGAGGTGAGAATGGGGCTATCAGGAAAGAGGAGACCCAAGAAATTACTTAAATTTTAGATTTACAGCATGGAGCACATCAGGCTTATCTGCAATCACCTGTATTCTCCTCTTTACTGCTCCTCTTACCACTCCTGCCAGAAGCTCTAGATTGAGCAAACCTTTTCAAAGAGCGCTTTAGAGGTACTCTCTTCAAACCCCAATTATTGTTTTTACAGTACACTCACATTTACTTCAAACTTTTACCTGGAATATACATCCTGCTGAGACTTTTCTCTGGTGTGCTTTCCAAGATCTCCTGCAGCAAGCACAGTAGAGGGCAAAGCACTCAGCTCCCTGCATTGCTAACTCTGAAACAAGGAGAGAAAATGGAGTGGTTTTAGGAACAGTCCTGTTCTTCCCCACAGGCCTGTGTCTCTGGTTCTACCTATCATGGATTAAGAATAAAATGTAGTAGAGGTCAGTAGTTCAGCAAAGTTGTGCCTCTCCAAAGGCAAATGTATAAATACACTAACAGAATGTGAATTATGCCTCTCAGACATAGGATCTCCACATGTAATCACTGGCAAAAATGGTGCAGAAAGCAACTGGGGCAATGAGGAACTGGCAGTCAGAATGCTTTCCAGGCAAAGTGGCACAGTTACTCCAACCCCATTGCTGCAGTGTTTGCACCTTCCACACCTGCTGAAATTCCAGTGCTGGCTACCTTCTCTACCTTGTACCATACATATTTACACAGTTGTAGGTAGAGCATGGTATGAAGGACACACATGCTAATTTTCCTAATTTTCCAGTTTAAGTCCCTTTTTCTCTTATTTTCCCTTTTTGATGTCTTATGCGGTAGCTAACTTGCTTTGATATATTAGTTCCTTTCTATTTTTTTTTTGCATACACATTTTATATAGATGCAGGTTCTTCGTAGCTTTCTGTGTAGTGTATTTGTTTGCTACCTGTATTTTTCTTACTACTTTAGCATTTTCTAATGACACTGCTGTTTGTGGAAGTACAAGTTTCTTTTGTTTTCTCAGTTTTTGAATATTTAGTGTTCCTCCCCACCAAGATAAGGTTGCATTGGGGAGCTTAGAAAAATCTCTACAAACAGAGGTCATGATTTGTGACCTGTTGGTATCCAGGTACAAAAAATTCATACCAAGTTGTACCTAGAATTGCCTGGTGCAGCAGAGATACAATATGACATATGAAGTTGGCTGTCACCCAGCTGAATGACATTAGAGAATTACATCATACACTTATCTTCCCTTTTTCTGTTTTTTTTTTTTTTTTCTGAAATTATATTTTCCTTGAGTGCTTTTTTTTTTTATTTGGCTATGCTATGGTATTTTTCAGGTTGGTGCTGTGAAAGACTATGATGTAACAATATAGGGACTTATTTTGTATTTTTATTTTAAACAAATGGTTCATCATCCTGCATAAAAATACCAATGCATACAATTAATACGGAAGTTTATTTTTGATGGGTCTCATGAAAACACCAAATAAGTATGATTATTAATTTCTTTTTTTCCTAAGCCACCAACTAATTGATTTTGTGCTGTGCTCATTAAAAATAGATACTTTGCCTTTCAGAGGGCTGTCTGGGAAACCTAAGGCAGGGCACGACTCCTCTGGGACACCATCAACTGACCATTCCATCAGGCAGGGAGAGAGTGGCCATGGTGCTTGTCAGAGCTGAAGTATATTTACTTCATCTCCCAGCAGATAAACATTTGCAAGGCAAATAATAAATTAGCCATTAATCAGGAGAGTGGCTGTGTTTGATGAACCCTGAATAGAGTGGAGATGTCAGGTAACGAGACAGAGTAAACTGACATTGTAGACTGAGCCCTGTGGAAATGGCTGCTAGCAGTTCTGAAAGCTTTTGTGCTGCATTTTCAAGAGGCTTCCAAGGTTAAAGTAAAAGAAGACACAAGACATGAGGCTACCAGCAGTTTCTGGTTTTCAAAATGGTAGCATTATGTAGTCTTTCACCTCAATTAGATCTGCAGCATTAGTGCGGCTAGATGTGATACAGAAAAAAAGGTGGATTTTACAGACAAGGTAGAGAATGCCCTATTATTACCAAATTATCCAAGGCATACATTTGTTCAGAATTAATGGTCTTAATACATCTTCAGGTGAAAGTTCAGATTTCTGATTGACAGTGTTTCTTAAATATTAATTTCTGCTACATTAAGTAGAGGGGTTTTTACAGCATGTACAGTGTAAATAAGTGTTTTTTCTCAAAACGGTGGGGGAATGCTACTCTGTTATTATCCAGGCAATTTTATTAAAGATTGGGTGTGTGCTTTAATGGCCATACTTGTAAACAGAACTGAAAATAATGGCAGAGTTTCATAACTGCCATTTGTGGGTGCTTAATTTGAGCATGATTCTAGAATTACTAAATAGTCTTGGGATGCTTTAGATGGTCAAACTGCTGAAAAGCGGGCAGTTAGTGTCTCAAAAGAATTAGTCCTGATGTGTTTTGGTGTAAGCTTTTAAATAATTTGAAAAGTAATGTAAGTAGGGATTCTGTAAGATTTCCCACACTGAAATAGGGCTTGTAGCACTTATCTTCTTAACTGGCAGGCAAAATTGCCATCCTTGACAATTGTACATCATTTCTTTGGTTTCTCATATGATCTCTACGTTAGAGGTGCTCTTCATATGTCACAAAACACTGCTTGTAAAACAGATCTGCACCTTTTTTTTTTTCTTGAATGTATTTTTTCCTAAGGTAGATTACACATGCAGTTGCAAGTTTTTGAAGTAATCAGAACATTCAAGACCTTTCATCTTCATCTTTACTCATTCAGCCCAGTTTAGCTCCTACAAATGTGTTTGCAGGCTCTCAAAGGAACCTTTAGTTTCAAAGATCATCTGTGTTATTGTTCATGTCTGTGCTTCCCTTGGCTCTTGAAATCCTTTAAATGACTAATTTTGAATTAATACTCGTTCAGTTCATTAGCAGGACTTGAGGCAAACACCTTAAGAAAAAAGGTAAGCTATTGTGTGTGACAAGCTGCTTTCTCACAAAAGTAATGGATTTCAAAGGAAAAGATTACTGGTTACTGGTTTATTGCTTGTTCATTGCAGATGCATGTTACCCGATGTGACTTGGGTTTAAAAGTGCCCCTCCCTGCCATTATTCCAGTTTCAAAAAGGAGGAGGTTTTTTCTTGGCAGTCATATGCATGATTCTCTTCTTATAGTTTGAAAAGGACCAAGACAGTTTTCTACAGGATTGTTGTGGGCTTTTTTATTTATTTGTTTCAAAGAACCCTCCTCTACTAGGTAACTAGCCAAAGATCATCTCTGTTTCTAAAACACTCATATTGTAACCCATCTTATGTGTTAGGAAGCATCATTTTACTACTGCTGGAAATTGTGCTGCAGGTGAATGTCTCAGCAGGAGGAAGCTTTTCTTCCTACAGTTCTAATTCTCTTGAAAATTGAAAATAGAGGCTTCATGAGAAAGAACTCTCTGAGCACGAAAGGTTTCTAATCTATGTGTATATAGTAAGAGTAAATTCAAGGGGTTTAGAAGCAAGGCAACAAAAATTCAATAAAAATATTTATTCATCTACATCTTCTGGAAGAGCTGCTCAAAGGCACCTTTTGTTTGTTCTGGGTTTGTTTTTTAAAGTTAACTGTTGTTTAATAATATACTTGCCTTAAGTTCTCTTGCTGGCTTTTGTAGGTCACAGAAGATCTTTCAGTTTTTTAATCTGCCTGTATATAGAAAAGAAAACCCACAGAGAGTGAAAGCGAGAGGAATACTCGAATCTAGATGCTTTCCCCTATCTCTAGTGATCACAGCAAATCTCAACAGTCATTTAGAATATAATAACATACTGTTCATTTTTAGTCAGCAGTATGATTCCAAAATTAACGGTGACCCTTACAATTTCAATTTTCTGAATTTAACAGAGCCTCCAAATGTGAAAGCAGCCTTCAATACTTGTTTGAAACACAGGATAGTTGTGAAGTACAAGTATGTTCCTGTAAGAATGGTGGTATTGCTTTGGAGTGAAATGGTGCTTCCAATATTTTTCATAATGCTGTTTTGTTATAAAGTTGTTTTTCTTCATAGTGTGTGGGAGCTAATAAATAATTTGGGCAGAAATAGCCAAGACTACAGAATGTGTATAAGAAGCTCCTCATCAGATAACTCTCAGATAAGTTGAAAAGATAAGTTTGCAGATGAATGGCCAGAAAACTCATGACAGAGGTCATTTTGGGCTCTCTGGCATTTTTTCTTTGGGAAGGACTTGAGTTTCGCTCTACCCATCCAGGGAGATGAAACATTACATATTCTAACACAGTGTTATTGCACATTAATGTCAAGAGAAGAGAATCACATTTACTTTTTTCTTTTCTAGATC
>VYXF01012216.1:737004-764670 GCA_013397295.1 Polioptila caerulea
GGGGGAGGGGGGACACAACAAAAAACCAACCAAAAACAAACAAAACCCCAAACAAAAGCTCTCATTGTGAGTGAGAACAGCTCTTCCGTGCCTGCTCCGGGGTGTACTTAATTATAGAAGGTTTCCCTCCCTTTGTGAAGGGCAGTAAAGAAGTAAAATGAAGTTCTGATTAAAGATTCCCAGAAAGCCAAGGAAGTATTCTTTCCAGAGCTGTGTAACTATTGTGCTTATCCCTTACCTCCTTGGTAGGTGTGAGTGAGGTGCATGGAACAAGTATAGGTGAGGTGCAGAGTTACAGCTGTAGGTAAACTTCAGAATTCCTTTCTAAGAAGCACAGGGTTCTTTTTTGTGCATGTCAACTTTACACTGTTCATAACATTGTAACCTTGATAACTAGAATATGTATGAAGGGGAAAAAAAGAGGGGGGAAGAAAGAATTAGAACAAAAGCAATAGTGTGGGACACATCTGGATTCACAGATGCTAAACCAGGTAGGATTTTTTTTTTTTCTTTAGTATCACAGAAAGCATTGCCTTTCATCCTGGAAAAAGCACAGGCTTTCCCTTACTGCACCTTTGTTCTGTCAGCATCTCCTGTCTAGTTCTGTGGCTACAACTCATTTTCAGATCTCTTAACAGAACTGACTTGTGTGTTCAGATTTTGCCTGTCCTGGGCATTCTGAATCTTTTAGTTGGATGAGCCTGGTTGTGTCCCAAGGCAGAGGCTTTGTTGGAGTGTTAGGGAATCTTGTTCATTTGTGAAGAGAAACTGCACAACCAGGTTTGTGCTTTCTCAGGTCTCTTCCCCAGTGTTCTTTCATCCAAAGCCTTGATGCTTTTCATTTTAGGTTCAAGACTTAGCAGTTTTTTTCTTGTAGTAATGTTAATTAAGCATTCTCTTTACCTAGTGCTACTAACCCCTAATATACTTTGGAGTTTTATTAGAGAGAAAAATAACTACTAACCCAAACTTGTTTCCATTTGACCAGGGAATGAGAATGCTGACAAAAGTGTTTCTTTGCGAAGAAGAAATAATCAAGTTTACAGTGGAACAGACCTAGCCAGAGGAAATTCTGGTAGCCAAAATGAAATGGCAGTTTTTGATCAGAGCCATTGTGCTTTGCCATGCAGCTAAATTGTACTTTTCATCTGCAGTCGCTCTGTCTTCAGCATTGGGCATGGCACTTGCTACTTTAAACAATCCATTATTTTTCTTTAAAAAAAAATAAGAATCTCTGATCGATGATGCTATCTATGAAAATTTCATCCAACAGTCCTTGGGAAACAAAATAATGAAATCAAGAAAATGAGAGGCTTTGCAATGCAACTTTACTATGTGGATTTCTGGCTAAAGAAATAGAGTTGGAATTTAATTTCACACCTTGGGAAAAGGTTTTTTTTTGAGAAAGCTTATTAGTTCCTTTTTCCTTGCACGTGTATTTAACAAACATAACAAGTTTTTATGAAGGAAAAATATATAAACTACTGCAGAATGTCTCATAAACCTTTACCCTGACTTGTAAACCACCATGTTTCAGTCCTGGGTTTCAACTTGAGCAGAAATTGCTAACTGTAGAGTTGGTTATGGTGCCACTAAATGTCCAGTAGGATTGAGGTGAGATCACAAATTGGTAACTCAGACATGCAAGAACATTGGCCTCCAGAGGTGAAAGGCTAATACTCAATCCCACCACTGCCATCTCCCCATGGTGGTCTCATTCTCAGTAAAATCAAGGACTATCAGTGCTTTGTGGGTTTTAATATTTGATAGGTGTGAATACAGAGTAACTACATGGCAAAGAAAAATAAGAAAATGTGGACCAAAACAAGTGACACAGGGAATAAAGAAAATTGTATAAAGTCCAGTTATGGAAACACATGACATTTGTTTGTTTCTCACCATTCCACATACTCAGATGGATCTAAGGAGATCCAGAAAATGACCATCTCCTTTTATGGCCAACAATCATAAATCAACCAAGCAAAAATTTTTTAAAAAATCCTTGTTCCTGCTAATAAGAATTCCAGTGGATCTTTCAATTTCTTCCAGTGTGATACCAACAAAAGTGGCTGGTAAAATGTGCTAAATAAAGGCAGTAGATTTATATTTTCCTCCTTGAAAGATGATGACCTGATGATTCAAAACACAGCTGTGGACATGACTGAGATCTTTGCTTAAATGGAGATGGTGCTAATGCCCCTAGCAATGAGTTGAATGAAAAGTTTGGGAATTTTCCCACATTACTTAAATTTAGCAAACTTATCAAAATGTGTTGTGTAAGGCTTACCTGAGAACAACTTTTTCAGTATGAAATGAACCATGAAGACAAGAGAGAAAATTTTAGGTGATTGATTTAATTTTGCAGCAAATTTATTGTTTCCCTTTATATGAAATAATAATTTTAAAGTATTATATCCTACATGGAAAATTAATGGCTGCACTAATTTTGCAGATGATTATTCTTCCTTTTAAAGTATGCAGTGAGCTAAACAAAAAGGACATTTATCAGGACTGCTGGATGGAAGATGATGGATCACTTTGTAAGGAATGATACTCAACTGAGTGTACCAGTGTTTTCACCCTCCTGTGTTTTCCATGGTGGGGTAGGATCACACAAGACCCTGCTTGTATTTGCACATCAGTGTGTGACTGTCCTGGGAGAGGAGGCCTGTGAGAGCCCGGTCTGATCCCATTATAGTGTGTTGGATGTTGCTCCTTGTTTGGCATGAGGTGAGGCTGCAATTAAAACCAAAACCATGGGCATGCCTCCTTCGGTTTTGCGTTGGGAATGGCTGTCAGGAGAAAGGCTGCTGAGAACAGTGGAGGAGGTTTAAGGTAGCTATTAAAGATTTTGATGCTGTTAGGTTGAACAGGATCTTTTGTCATTTAATAATGTTACTAATCTTGAAAGCGTTTTTTTTTTTTTCTTAATAAGCATGATTAGCAATTTGAACCTTAACTTATGATTTAGGAATTTGCTGTATCTCTCGTAATATGGGCAGAGCAAATAACTTCATTAAATATGAAGTGATCCTCTTGAAACATTCAAAACATAATGACGTTTTTTGTAGGGTCTTTAGGACATTTGCCAAACCAAAGCTCTTCATCAGATCTGATTGCTATGGAAAGCAAGATTACAGAGATTTCACATTTAATGGACTTTAGTCTAACTTTTAAATATAATTTTTTTTTTTTTTTAATGAAAAAATCAGTTGAGATAATGTGTTTTCTTGTCAAGTTCTGAAAACTGTTTGAATGGATGGTAAATTCTTCATAAGGAAACCTTGCTTTGTTTTTCCAAGGCTGTATGATCCCTTAAAGTTACAATTAAAAAAAAAAAAAATCAAGTGTGGTTGCATTTACAGTTTCTTAATGAAGAACAAAGCTGTCATTTCCTTGTAAAAAATGAGATGAGCCTTGAGCAAGCTTGTTAGATGTNGCTGTATTAACCCTTAAAATTAAAAATAAAAAAAAAAAAAAAAAAAAAATCAAGTGTGGTTGCATTTACAGTTTCTTAATGAAGAACAAAGCTGTCATTTCCTTGTAAAAAATGAGATGAGCCTTGAGCAAGCTTGTTAGATGTGCTAACAAGTCCATTTTGTTAATTCTTTTTCCTTGACAGGACATTCTTTGAAGATTGTGAAAATAGATCGATACAGAATGGATAGAGAGGTATCAGGCCTCAACAGAAAAGCATTTAACCACATGATTAAGTATTTTTGTACATACTAGAACGTCTCTCATCCATCCCACGCTTAATTTCAGGCTTATGATTAATTTTTTATTTTTTTTTTTTTTTAATTCACTGAATGGTTATTGTTCCTGATTGTGTCTCTAGCAGAAGCTTCTGATGTATATGTTTTGGCAGTGCTTCATTTCCCTTGTGCTGCTGTTTATGAAAATGCACATTTTGCCAACACCTCCTCAGTTCCTGTTTACCGTGTTCACAAACCTCGTCGCCCTTTTTCTGACAACTGCAAGGATAACTTTTGAGCTGGTATCCACATAGTGGCTGGAGCATCTCTCTTTTAATGTGAGTTATGCCACTGCCTGCTGTAGGCAGCCCTTCAGAACATCGGAAGTTTAGAGGAAGCTGTTTATAATGTATGATGCAGGTTCCGCTGCTTTAATGAGGTACTGCTCCTCTGGTATGTAAAGGCGACATGAATATTTATGAGCCCGGCACAAAATCTACTTGCCCACCTTTCATTACGTTGATGAAATTGTAATGAGGCTTCACTCGCCTGTCAAAAAGTTGCTTCCCTTGGATGGATTAGCAAAGAGAAAATTTGCGGCGCAGTTTGTCTGGGTTTTGTCTCCGAATGAGAAGCTCTCGGCTTTCCAGCTTGGCTTGCCGCTGAGTTTGGGAAGGCTCTCCGTGGGTGCTGTGCTCTGGGGGCTGGGGGATAAGAAGGGAGGGCAGGCCGGGCTGTGGGAATGCCGGAGCCCAACCCCTCCGCCTCTTGTCTCGCCCGAGGCTCATTAAAGCGGATCCCAGCGCCGGCTCCTGGGTGTCGTCCTGACGAGTGGGGGCGGCCCACCCTTGGCAGACCCAGTGGGTGATAAATGTCCAAAGCCCTCCAGGCTGACTACACATTTTTCATCATTAATCCGGCCTATTGTGAGCTGGTCACTCACATTGATTCCAACTAGAGGGCATCATCTGCTGTTAAGAGGGTGATGACTCGCTAAAAATGAAGGTTTGAAACTAATCAAATATAGTTAGAGCCTTTGCTGGCAGCTTGCTTGGATTGCTCTAGGGCACTAATGGGGAAGCTGCAGACATGTGGGCAGATCCCTCCAGGCGCTTGCCGGCCTTTGTATAGGAATGCGATGGTTTCCTTTGACGGCCTGTGGTGTTATCGTAGCTATTACCGAGTCAAATGCTGTTGGGAGAAATTCTTCTGTCTCTTTTTGAATTTTTTTTTTCCCGGTTGTTTAGCAAGAAAAATAAAGCCAAAAGCGGGGTGAGTTTGGAACCGTAATGTAACACCCACCCTGTCAAGATCAGACTCAATGATCGTGCTACAAAGAGGAAAGAATACCCTCTGCAGCAATCTTTGCCTGTCGAAATAATCTGTCTTTTCCTCTATTTAGCTACTTATTTATCTATTTGTCTAAAAGCTTCATTTCTTTTGTTTAAAAGTAACACATATGCCCGGCTTGATGCCTAATTCAGTGTTTGTCTTTGAATAGTTGTAATTTGCTTGTATGGAATGAGTCCAGCTGAGAAGCAAAGGCTGAAGATCTGTGTAAATCAAAGCCTCAAGTGAAATTACAGATTTTACAGAAATTATAGAAATTACTGAGTTAGTGTGTTTGTAAGCAGATTGTCCCCTGTGGTTCCTCTTCACCTCACTGAGCGTGTCCCTCTTCCAAAAGTTCCTGTCACTGGAGGTTTCCCTTGGAGGGATTTCCCACTGCCCATTTCAAGAGAGAGATCCCTTTTCAAGAATGAATCCATTGTTGGCAGGAGGCTTCCCAAGAGTCTGCATCGCTGGGGGGACCCCCCCCAACCCCTCCTGGGATTGTTTTCGGGGGTTCTCCTACTGGGAGTGCATGTTGGAGAAAGGCAGAATGCTTCCTTGGCAGCTCGTAAAGCTCTCTCTCGTTGTGGAATGCCTTGCCCACCGTAAAAGGTTTGTAAATACATCACACAGCATTCTGCTTTGTTTTTATTACAAGATGTGCAAATGATGCCTAGTGGCAACTTTTCAGAATGTGAAGCTGTTGCTCTTTTTGAGCGTTGATTTAGTCCTCTTGTAAGCAAGTTCAACTTCCAGGTCATGTTTTCTTAGAAAGCTGTTTATGCTATAGGAGTAACCACTTTATGTTGGGAAGAATTGCTGAGAGTGCTGGTCTTGGCTATTCATTTCAGCATAATGCACTGATGAAGTGGTCTACTACAAAAGGATCCAAATAACAAAAAAGCCCCCACCCCTCCAAAAAAAAAAAAAAAAAAAAAAAAAAACCCAAACCAACCCCAACACAAAACAAAACAGGGCTGGTTTCCTCAAAGAAACGGGACAGCTGTTGTTTGGAACTGAGGGGTAAGAGGAAATTCCCTGCTGCAGACTTTCTTAGCCTCAAACAATCTCATTGAAAGCAAGCTAATTGAGGGGCTCCAAACCGGCTTTGTGACTGGAATCGGGGCATGCTGGGGAGGAGCTGCCAGGGAATTTGCTTCACAAATGCCCTCCTGCTCTAAAACAAAACATGAATACAGAGGCACCCTAAGGGTCACAGTTTTTTCAGGGCAGCCAGCTCCCACTGAACTCATCTAGGACGCCAATTTTTTCTACCAGCCCCGAAGTTTCAGTGCCTTTACCTGTGCCACTGCTGCTGTGAGAACTGTCTTCCCACACCTGAAGGGGTAGAGAGTGAAAATGACCTCTGTGGAGGCTTTTCCATAATTATGGACTTTACCCAAGAAAATGCAGCATAGTTCAGTGGCTTTTGGGACTGACTGTTCATGTTTTTAAAAGTGAAATTGCTTTCTTCTGAACTTCTTTGGATTGTTTAGTTTTGACGTGGCCATTCAGGGAACTTCACAATGAAAAAGGTGAAAATAATTGGGTGTTAGACGTCAATTTCAGTGATACATTTTCTTTTGGAATACCAGACCTACCTTTTATACAAATATTTGTTAACGTAACAGATGCCCTGATAAACTATATAAACACTTCCTCAGATTTTTCCAAGATTTTAATTTTTCTCTGTCAAATCCAGAT
Source organism: Polioptila caerulea (assembly GCA_013397295.1). Classification (NCBI taxonomy): domain Eukaryota; kingdom Metazoa; phylum Chordata; class Aves; order Passeriformes; family Certhiidae; genus Polioptila; species Polioptila caerulea. The sequence continues at coordinate 743,736 of VYXF01012216.1, forward strand.
ATTGTCCAGAACAAAGAATATTCATGTTCTTCAATATTAGATTTCTCAAACCACTGTCTTAGGTTTTGTTTCTTTTTTTATATTGTTCTAGCATTGCAGATGGTTGAGTATTTTTTAACATAATTTATGACATCTTGGTAATTTGATTCAGAGAATGTTATAAGTATTTCTTGTCTATTCAGCATCTTCAGTAAAGTGAACTATTTTAATTTCTCCTACTCACAAGTAAATGAATGAATGATTACTTTGCTCACACATTTAGAGGCCAAGGAAAGATTTTACAAATAATATCAAAGAGGAGAGAAGGCAGCCAACTGTGAAATTACTGATCATCTGGATTTTCCCTCTAGTTTTGACTGCATATAGTGAACTGGAATAAATGCATTTTCTGCAGTATACAGCACTTCTACCTTATAGTAGTTTATACCAATTTGCTTCTTTTGATTACATGTCCATCTTACTAGAGCAGAAATAGTGTACTGGATGGTTTATAGCTTATTTTCTAGTGAACCTTCAGAAGAGGTTATATAGGGCTGGGAAGGGAGGAAAAGTCTTATTAATGTGTATTTGCCCTTAATGTCCTTAAGAAAAATACTCTGAGGAGAGATTTCCCTTCTAAAAATGGAAATAGTCTTTCTTCATAGTGTTTTAATGCGAAGAGACAATGTAAAATAAGTGATGTGTAATAATCCTTTTGCAGTGAAAAATGAAGTGAAGCAATCTTTTGTTGAGTGTTTGTGGAGTACACTGCACGTATTAGACCTTAATTTCAGTTGCTGCTTGGGAAGCAATGAGCTCATTCACTGAAGGAAGTCTGCAGCCCTGCTCCTCAAACAGATAAGCAGAGCTAAGCCTGCCTTAAAGGAGTCGGGCTCTAGGAAGTTACATAAATAAGGGACCCTCAAGACCAACCTGTCTCATGCTTGTGGCAGGTTTCATGTGCCCTGTATTGCATATGCAAAGGGTGACTGACTGTGTACATGATGAGAGGGAAGTGTATCAAAATATCAGTGACCCTGTGACAACAAATACTTCAAGGCTTATTTTAAGAGTGAGAGTGGCATGTTTACAATGAAATGGGTGAGATACTGTCTATGATCTCAGTTCGTGCAGCCCTTAAGGAAAAAACCCAAAATACTTCCCTTAAGAGGACATCACCATTTTGTAGGTGGGAAGGTGCATTCATTGGAGATTTCCCTGTGTGCTTAATGGGGGATGTGCTTCAAAAAAAATCCCCCGTTGCTGATGGCTGAGAGAGTGTAACGTGGGGATGGGTTGGTTGGTTGCTTTGCTGCTGGAGTGTTCCAGCAGATCAGAGCACAGAGCACAGCTTCATCATGTCCCCAAACAGTTCCATTGGCAAAACTGGGGAAGCCAGAGAATGGCAGAAGGTTGCTGGGAAAAAGTGTAACTTTGGAAACTGGCACTGTGAGCAGAGAAAAATGGAACGCTAAATTGCACTCTGGTACACTTGAAGATAAGTATGTGATCAAATATTTTGCTGTTCTGGAGCTTGTATTTAGTCACTTTGTACATGTTGCTGCTTGAAACAACAATTAGTGACTGCAGTGTGTCACAACACTGTGTTTGTTTGGAGCAGGTTCAGATTAGATTTGTAAATTAAATTGGATTAAATGATACATGATTTATGTTATAATCTCCCTAAGTAAGCCTCATCTTTCTTGCCTTCTTTCCAGTTCTGTGACATGCAGCAGGTTCTCCTTGGGCTCTCTGCTGTGTTTTGCATTTGTTGTTTGTTTTACATGGATAAAGAGAGATTGTACAAACACCAAGGACACTCATGTGCTTACATAAAACATCTGTGTCTCTTTTGTGGTGCTGGTGGACCATTCTGTTGCTGAGGAGTTGAGGTGTGGTTTCACAGCTCCCCAGTGACACTTAGAGGCTGTGTCAGACTGTTGCCCAAATTGCTCCATGGCATCCCTTCACAAGCTTTCCATTTGCTTGGATCTCCTGATGCTGCTGATTCTGTAGCTATGTCTGAGGTGAAATGAACTATCTTTGATAGGGTAACTAAATTTGACTGAAATGTCTCAGGGAACCATGACAGTCAGGGCCTCTAGAATGGGGAAATTTGAGCTGTATTGAGAGGTGTAAGCTGTTCACAATTCTTTCTTTTGGCTCACAGAGCTGTTGGCATGAAAGAATACAAGAACAGCTGCAGAAGTAATCCTTAAATGCTGTTCAGTGCAGCAAAAGTGTTAAATATTTCGGAGAATTTATTTTGCATTATTTTCTTCTAAAATATCAATATTCTGTGTTAAAGCAAGTAACTTTTTCCTTATAGAAGAGAGAGGATATAGCTTTTGTCATGTGTGTTTTGCCTGTGGGAAAAAAAAAGCAATTATTGAGCCCTACTACAAGTGTTGCAAAGTATTGAGGGCACATCAGCCACAATGTCCAACTGAAACTATCTATTCAGAAGAGAAAATGTAACATCTAGGTAGCCTAATTAGTCAGATCAATGCTCTTGGAGGTGGGGATGTGCCAGGACCTCATGCCAGCAGTTGTTGCCTCATGTGGTCTTAAACCAGCTTCATAATCTGCATGATTAGAGGAAGCATTTTTCCTGTCTGTCAGGAGCAGACAGAAAGATGCTCTGTGACTCCAGAGGAAATGGCAGATTTCCCTCTGGCTGTACATACACATCACATTCTATGCTATTTGGAACTGATGGATTTTCTCAGAAAGCTGCTTTTTAGGGACCTAGGTAAATTTAGCACCAAAGAAACAGAGGAGAAAACAAAAACTATTACTTTTTTTTCCCCCTGTATCATCAAGATGCTGATGCTTGGGTTTTGAGAAGTGCCATTTGTGCATAACATGTTAAAATATCATGTGAATTTGTTGTGTTTTAATCTCTTTTGGTGTGTTTCCAGTAGAACATCTAAAACTGGCAATGGATAGCAGTGATTCCTAGGGGAGTGAGTGATAGGATATCATAATCTTCCACTTTGTCACAACAGGTGTTTTAATTACATTTATAAATGTTCAGTAGCTAGATATTGGTTGTGTTAAAACTGTTTTCTCTCAAGTTGTGTCCTAACATGACCACAGTGCTCAGCAGCAGCATGCAGGCCCAAGGCCATACAACTTGTAAAGTTTAATGTGTGTCTTGGCTTGGGTGTGAAGTATGGAAGGTCAATGCATGCTTGCAACTTTTCAGTAGGCATATAGTGTGGCTGCTGAGCCAGAACATCAGGGCTAGACAGGAAATTTTATTAATATTTCCATGCAGCAGTGGTATGTTGAGGCTGTGTGATTACCAGCACATTCTGCAGCTGTAAGTGCAGGGCACTGGCACACCTGAGGTGGGGGGGTAGGACTGTTCCTTGTGAGAGGATTGCCCATCCTGTCTGGGCTGTTTTCCTATTGAGCAGGAGCACACCAGGACTGTACAAGTTGCCTTTTTTGAATGATTGTTCTTACATTGTGGGTTTGATTAGTAACCATACATGCTTGGAAACTCTGAAGAGACAAAGAGCCTCAGCACCTTGCAAGAGCTACACATTTAATCTTTCTGTTACCATCTTTTCCCACTGTTTTTCTGTTAAAGATTGGATTTTCAAAACTGTTTTGTCTCTTTGTATTATTCAGTTGACTCGAATGTATCGTGTTCCAGGGGACTCAGTTTATGCATGTGAGCCTGAGGACCAACACCTGCACCTTCACATCCTTCCTGCCCTTGATCCCTGCCAAGCATTGATAGGTAACTTGAAGGCAGGCAAGTCATGGCACAAGGTAAAAGGGAGGATTTAGTCAGTTTTATATGGGCAACAATAAAATAAAAGATTTCCTTTGGAATTAATGCATTATGAAAAAATAAAATCAGCTTGAAGTAAAACTGTGCGGGCAAGACTTTCAGAATTGTCTGATTTTTTTTTTTTTTTTTGAGGAATCTGAATTCTTTCCTGTCTGAATTGAGGCATCTCTAAAGTATTTGCTTTACAAAAGGAGAAGACCAGTAGTTCTGGAAAATTATGCCCTGTGAGAAAAAGGGGAGAATAGCAGGTGGGGGATCCCAATGTAAAAACATTCAAAATCACAGGTAAATTAAAAATATGAAAGACTCCCAGTGTGAACTGTACTGTTACAGACTTGCCAATGGTTGAACTTGATCCCTCTGGGAAGAGCCTACCCTTAGCCTCTGCTGTACTTTCCTTCCACTTGAATGCTATTTTGAGATTTCAAGTGAAACTTAAGTGGTAGGGATGCATTGGGCAGTCCTGCACAGTTTTGAATTGAATGGTGGCAACAGGGATAGTTTAATAACATAGCACAAGGACAGAAATTTAGTCCATGAAAGGAGCCTATGTTGTCTTTGAGAGTAATACAAGTAAGAAAAGGAATATGAATATAGAGCACTTTTCTAAATATTCTTATGTTCAGACAAGTGCAAATGTCCTGTGATGAAAATTTTTAAAATAGATATTTGATTCCACTTATGCAAATAAATTAGTAAATTTCTTTTTTATACACATCAACATTCCCGCATACTTGTGTCAAGATATTTGTCACAAAGAAAGTGCATGTGCTCTTTGTGTGACTGCTCTTTACATTTCTATTTTGTATTTTTATTGATCAGAATGCATTACCATCCAATCAGGAAAACGTTGAACTTGATCTTTGCCCAGTAAGTGATCTCCTTAATTGGATGCATGTCCATGTCACGAGTTGCACTGCCCAGGGAACATCTGATGTGGTAACAAATGACAAGCCAAGCAATGACTGTGAAGGGTGAGCCATGAGTGTCCATTCTTCCTCTGAGGGTGCACTTTGCAGGAGGAGCTGGAGTGTTCTGCCTGGAGGGATGTGAAAAGGCATGGCCACTGATGGATACTCCCCAGCTCTTCCTGCCACAAAACCCCCAGCCTTGTGTTCTCAGACACACTGAAAGTGCTCCCTGGCTGGAATTTGGAGGATTTTCAGTGAAAACATTTTATTTAAAATAAATTTGGTATTTCACACGTTATCTGAGTAGGCAAATAGTCTGGCCAGCTTTTAGCAATCTGACTTTGAGTGAAATGCAGAGCTACAGTGGTAGAGACGTGTGCCATGTGCCTGCAAACTTCATTATGCAGTAAATTGTTTACCACCTTTTCATTGCCTCTGACCTGCTAAACAGCCCACTCATGAGAGCCTATTAGTCTTGACCTAATTAATATTAATGGACTGAAGCTACTTATAATTTGGGTTTAAATGGGCCATCAATCTTATGTTGGCTTGTGAGTGGTACAGACCTCATAGTTTTGTTCCTTGCGCTACGTCAGTATTTTCAGTCTTTGGAATTGTTGCTGCCTTTAAAAATAAACACCTGCTGTGCTTCCCAGCACAAAATTCTAGCACTATAGAGAAGTTTGAAACAACTTTGAAAAGAAATACCAGGGTAAAAAAAGCCAGCTCATTTTTTTCTGGTTGTGGCATGCCTGAAGTTTGGCAGCGAAGTCATCAAGAAGCAAAGCTGTGAGCTAGTGATGCCATGGTGGGGCAGTTGTCTTCACCTCCTGGTCTGGGACAGTCACCTGAGTCTTCCTCATACCCTTGGGAGGTTTGTGGTTAGTGCCTGATATGTTAGATAAATAATCAAATATTTAGTTTTGAATGAGAACTGGAGAACTGAGAAGCCATGCAGTAGCAAGCCAAGAAAATAAATAAATTTGGTTCTTTTGTCATTCTGGTCCGTGTTGTGCAACCGATTCCTAAGGTATAATAATTGTGTGAGCAGTACCTAAGGTGCATATTTTTGTTTTCTAATGATTATATTTTACATTTCATGTCAAGACCAGAAGTTAGAATTTCTTTGGCTCCAAAATGTTAATGGAAGCTGATACTCCTCCACCTGAAGTTTCCATAATGACAGACTCTTTGCAATCCACATACTGGAGTACATTATCTCTTTTTCAATCTTAAACAGCCTAATAGGAAGAAAGAATGAGTATTATTTAGTGGTCATGAAATACTAATTTTTCTTATTTTAGAAGAATTATTTAATTTTATATTATTTTATTGCATACAGAAATATAATCTGTTCAATTGGTTGTGCTTAGGGTACTTGATAATCAGCTATATTCTTATATTTTTCAAAATTTTGCATTCTTTAATTTCCAGAAGGTGATTATAATTCTGATCAGGGACTAAAATTTTCTTTCTCTTCCCTTCAAACATTACAGTGAAAGCTGAATCAGTAGAAAAAAACCTCATTTGAATTAGTAAATAACAATAAAATGATAGAGATATTTTAACATAATCATTACTTAAATGGCATAGTATTTTAACACTGTAGAGAATACCTTAACCCTATGGGATACTTGTTTTTCTTTACCTATATTATGTTTTAAAAGCATCCCACTCCATCATCATGTTCTTTTAAATATAATTTGGTTCCTGTGTAATGGATTATATCATCAGATATTCCACATGGCATTCTGGAGAGTATGCTATTTATATACTGCAACCATTTAGTCACGTAAGAGATGCATTAGAATAATTTTCCTGAACACAATGCATGATTAAAGGACAATGTCAAAGTAATTTTTCAAATGATTTTCCCCTTTCTGTGTTGTTTATAATAGCTTTTTGGAAGAGCACTACTTGAGGCATATTCATTTGAAATCGAATAATGTCTCAGAACATTTTCTAACTTGCCTTGGTTCATTTTGGTGAGCTAATGAAAAGAGATTAATATCTGTTTCACTATTAAGACATTAATGAATTTTTAGTCCTGGGCACCCAACTTTGCCATTCATCTTTCCTAAGAGACAAATTATTGCATAACTTTGAATAGTGCTTCAGAGTTTTATTACATCTGTAATGAGAATACTTGTTTAAACAGCAGCATTTTTATTCTGAATGGCTGAGGGGCATAATCCGGTTGAAGTATAAATAACTCTGCAACTCAGTGATGAGGAAGTTCTTAGCATGTTTTGATTATTAAATGTCTTGAGTCACATTCAGAACAGCAGCCTACCTATGCTTCTGGCTTGATAGAGGAGGGGCAAGGACAAACCTTTTTTCAAGTCTAGCTTTGGGGTGTTTCGTTCACATTCTTTGGGTTTTATCTGTTGTTATATTTACAGCCACCCTGGTATGAAATGCTGAACTTTTATATGCAAAAGGAAAGGTATGTTTGTCCAAGGTTTCTTCACTCAGGGATCCTGGATCTTTTGCCATCTCTGGCTCCTAAATTGCATGTTTCCCATCAGAATTTTGCTGCCAGGGGTAGTATTAAGGGCTGACACCCTTCAGAGACGTCATAGCTTAGTAAATGTAAAGTTGGAGTGAGAGTGAGCTTTAGATTTCATCTGTGAGTGTAGTCTCTTGCATGAAGGATCTTGGTGCTTGGTAGATGCATGCAAGTTGTTGTCACAGTAGCAGTAAAGTTGTCCCTGCAGATGCTGCAGAAACACTGATTGCATTTCTATGAGCTGGGGAAGGTGGAAGAGCCCACCTGGATCTGCTTCTCTCTTCTAACATTCTCTATGACAGTGGGAATGAGGGAATTACACAGGATCCTGGATTAGGTCTGGACTAGGATTATATAGTTAGTGTCTCTATTTTGTCTCTTCTGCAGAGATCCTTGGTTCCAGACTTTTCTCCTCCTGTACAGCAATTGTATGTGGCTCAGGCTTTGTTCAAGTGGTCTGGACAATTTCTTTTTTTTAAGAAAAAAAACTAATTCAGATAGTTCACCTATTTCCACAATATAGTTCATAAACATTATTTTCTATTGTCACTGATGTTCTTCATGTTTAATTTTTTAAATGTCTTTCTTTATCTAGCTGGGTTTTGCAGAACTCAAGCATACTATGATCAAAGATTCATCTGTTGTAGAATTGACAGTGATCTCAGCGAAAAGACAGTTGAATCCCAATTTATTTTCTTTTCTGAATATGAAGGTCTATTGCACTGCAGACATCTGGTGTTTTGGGCACTTAAAGCTGCAGATCCCTGACAACTCTGTTATTTCTGTTTAAATACGCATGAACTGTTGTTTAGGTAATCCACCCTGTCAAAATAACATTAAGTGTAACATATTACTGACCTTCTCTTTTGTGTAGTGTAGAGGACTGGAGTAGTTACTTATGCTTGCAGCTACAGTGACAGTATTGCATTTCTTATACATTCAAATCTTTGGAAATGTGAAGATTATAGAGGATGTAATTTTTGTAATAGGTAGCTTCATTTATTCATACATTCTATTCATTTAGCTCTAAACAGGATATGATATTCATCTTTTAAAATGCAAGCTTGGTCTTGGGGATAAAGGAATGTAATGAGGTAACCTTGCAAGCTACAAGCCTTACTCTGCAGGTTGTGTAAAATATACCATGAATGCAGTACCTGTTCCCCCTCCTGACCTTCTGTCTGGAGGGCTGCAGGAGCCTGAAATCTCTGTAATTGTAATTTGACTTCTGGTCTTGAAGGAAGCAAGCTTCCATCACCCTGGAGGTCGTTTTAGCAGTGATAATCAGAGCAGCACTTCAGTCTTCATACTTTCTCCCCAGCCAAGAGGGTCTGCCAGCCTGTGGCAATGGCCCCTCCTCTGTCAGACAGATAAGGGAGTTCAGTGGTTGAATTGCTTCTGGAGTCCAGAACAGAAGCTTCCTGGGATGGCATTGCACACAGTTGGTATTTCAAGGAAAACGGGATTTGGGTTTATAGCCAAGTCATGGCAGTTCACCTGCCATGTAAACATATCCCTTTCAGTGGGAATCACAGTGTGTGTCAAATAAAATGAATCATGTCCTTTGATCTGATCTTTTTTTTTTTCTTGTGGACAAGCTAAAGTGGAAAGTAGTTTCTAAAGGGTGTTCTGAAATCAGTCTCTGCAAGTATTTTGAGTTATTGACCTTAACTATTGAGAATTGGACTTGACTAGTCTTGATATGTTTGTGGATTTCTCTGCCACAGTTAGAGGAGGAAGACCCCTTGCAGAATATGTAAAACTCAGAACTGTATATAAACTTTGCAATTTGGTTTTCTGAGGCTGAAATTAAATCGACTATAGTTGTTCTGTTGTTTTTTGTTTGTTCTTAACTTTACAATGTAAAGTATTGCTGTAAAGATAGGTGTGATTTAAAAGGTACAGGCTTGTCTTGCTGCAGATGAATGTTTTTTTTTAATGGGCACTTAATCCTAGTGAAAGGTGCTGGCTTGTGACAGCACTTGAAGATGAATTCCTGTATTTTTCTGCAGTTGTACAGCAGGAGACAATGGCAAGGCATGCTTCTCACAAATATGTCTGAACTCTGACCTAGACAGATCACCTTTAGAGATGAGTCTCTGTGCCCATTCAATCCTTGACCTCCCTGCCAAGACTCTCTCAGTGTTGCCAATTTATGATGTGGACCTTGGGCTGAGAGGACCAGCTCATTTCAAGTTGACTACCAAACCAGTTGTGACTAATGGCAACTCGATAATGACCTGGAGGTGGTTTCAAGCCAGTGGTCACTGAGGAAGTGCTCCCATCCTATTACAGATCTTCTGAGCCATCTAGCTTGTGGGGCAGGTGCTCTTTATTGTCATAAGGGACTTCTTTTGTCCCTATTCTCTGTTCGTTTTCATTAGGTCTTCAATGCATTGTTTTTACATATCTGGGGAGAAAATAAAAAGATTGGGATTGCTTTTACATCAGGAGCTGCAAATTTTAGGCAGAGGACTGTATTTAACTATGACAGGTACACTAGGGTTTATTTTTCTTGTTGAACCCTGCTTGTGAACAGTGAGCTTCCTGAAGGAAGGGGAAAGTGTGTGCATGAATGGTGGTGGTGGCTCTCCCCATTCACTAACAGGTTGTGCACAAACGATGCTTGATGCCCCAGCAGATGCTTCCCATCTCCACCAAGGGAAAGACTGGAGATCTTAATTTTTAAAAAAAACTGTGGAAAATAATATTTATGTGTTACTATGCAATTAAATGTATATGCATGCATGTGTATTCTAAATATGTGCACGTTTAGATGTCTTCGGTTAAAGTATTCTGCAAACAGTTTATGAAATGCTAAGTATAGATTGGTAGGCCCTATTCTGAATCTTTGCTAGGCTTTGTCCTACACTTACTGGGTAACAGAAAAACTCTTGCTCCAGCATTGATTCAGCGCCTTGTCCTTGTTAGTATTTCAATAAAGTTTGTAGGCACACAGGAAAAGAGAGTTTTGGAGTGATTATTAGGCCTCTATTTCTTGTTTTATTATAATCATCCTCCTTTACATTAGGAGGAATGAGAGCCAACTAATGCATTTTGTGAGATTTTTCTCTCCCTTATCTTTTCTTTAATAATTGACTCAAACCCAGCCTTTTTTTTTTTTTTTTTTTTTTTTGTACAAACGATAATGGTGTCAGAGCCCTTTTCGTTTTTCCCGTTCTTAAACATTTGAATAACATTGCTCATTTGGAACCTGTCTTAACCTCAGCAATATGCTTAGGCTATTTGAATTCTTGTTCTCTTCTCCCTCTTTGTTATTCACTGTACAATTTGTTTAATGCTGCTGTAGCCATGCATTACTAGTCAACCTTATATATAAATTCCATAATAAATTAAATAAAGCTCTCTATGGGTCAGCTTAGACTAGCCCGATTAAAAAGTGATTTACTAAAGAGATAGAGGTAGCAGGGTGGTAGAACATGCTTCTAAATCAATTATGAGTCCATTCACTGTCGGCCTATTGTGCGTAATAGTGTATTAAAATGCATTCTATATTGTTCAAAAAAATTGACTCTTTCATTGAAACTGAATTAACATTTGCAAGCGCATAATAGTGTTTGGAAAGCTATAAACATTTAAATTCAATCTCTTATTGCAGGCTAAGTGTATACAGCTAGAATTGTAATATCTAGATAAGTCTTTATGTTGTGCTCATTTCATTATTGTAGCAAGATGCTCACCATGCTAAAGGTAAGATTGGGTGGACGCTTGTATTTATAAGCCCATAATTAGGAGGAGAAGGCAGCACCACAGCAGTGTAAAACTGAAGTTCATTTTCAACTGAAAAGTAGTGTCTGTGTGTATTTGTGCATGTATACACATATATAAAATATATATGTAATACCCATTGTTGAGTTTGTACAGGGGAACATCTTAATTCTGCCCCACCCACCCCTTCCACCCCAAAGCCTGTAACCTCTCTTTTCTTTGTGAGGGAGCAATCCAGCAGGCTGCCAGCTCTCGATGAGCTAGCTGTGCCAATTGAAGGCTGTGCCCACACTTGCAGCTTGGCACAGACCCTGTCATGCCCCAGGGAGCCGCCTTCTTCCTCTCCCCCAGGGACTGCAGAAGGTCGCAGTTCTCACCAGGGACTACCTGCAAGGATTCACCCAGGCATTACTGACCTGGATGCATCTCTGCCCTGAATTCACAGGCAGCATGCTTGCCTCTTGGTACTCCGTGGTAGCTCTCAGACAAGGGATGCCGTGGAGTTCTCTGCCTCTAGAGCATTCCTCTGCTGGGAGTAATACTGGCTTTAGTGGGATTTGCTTACTTCAAGTTCAGCTAATTAATTTTTATGGGATAAATTCAAAAGGAGCTGAAACTACAGCTTTCACTTCTGTTTTACTTGCATTTGTACTTCTATGTTTCCAGCATACTGAAATGATATGAGGGGTTCCACAGGAAATACAATCTGCAGAGTTTGAGAGTTTTAAAGAAGTTGTAGTCTGTTTTATTTCATGGAATAGAAATACTAGGACTGGTGTTGAGCCTTTTTGTTTGTTTTGTTTTGTTTTATAGGCTATATTTGCTTCCATTGTGTTCTAAGCTGGTTCTGTGAGGGAGCACCTCTCTGCACACACTTGTGGACTGAAGTGCATAAATCCACAGCAAGAAGCTGTTTGTATCTGAGGCAGATCAGTTTAAAGCAGTGCTGTTCCTTCTGTCAGCATTGATCTGGGGTAGCTCCCAGTGCAAGACCTGAGCTGGTATGTTTGTAAAACATTTGGTGAAGAGGGGCAAGCAGTGGATGAAATTTTTTTGTGACTTGGGAAGCAGGTAGTGAGCATTGAAGTTTTACAGTGTCTTTTTTTTTTGTCAGTTCATGCCAGAGTTTCCAGAACTGCAAGAACAATTCTTTCAGCCTTTAGAGTTTGCCTGAATTTGTTCTGAAAGTGTGTGTGTAATGCAGGTTGACATGTAGGATGTTTGCAGAAACCTCTGAGAATTACCTAAGCACTTCTGTTACACCCGTGAGGGACATGGAGCTGAGCTAGCATGAAGACTGATTTATTTCTCATCTCTGAAGAAATTTAGCCTTTCTCTTCTCTGAAACAAGCAGGTGAAGCATAAATTCACTGGTGTATTATTTCTAAAGCAAAGAGAAACATGTATGACTTTAGATATTGTGCTTTTCCAAAGAAATAGAGTTCTATGAGTACCATTATAACTGTACTTGTCTTTTAAATACAGGTATAGGTGTAAATGGTTTTTGATATATTTTCTTAAGACTGGAACAAATGTATGAAAAGAGGAATATATCAGCCTGCTAAAGGCTTCATATTGTGAAAAAGTATGTTAGGGTTTCAGGCTAATTTTCTGTCATTTTGTTAAGCATGATGTGGTTTAATTTTTTTTTTTTTTAATGTATAGGATAATTTTTAAAAATTACATTTTCTGTGTTACATATTTATGTTCTTTTTTTTTTTCTTATTAAAAAAAAAATAATTGACAAATTTTGCGAGTTATTTGCTACCTGATACTCAAGAAAATACCTGAATGTTTAACCTCACTTCAGCCTCGAGGTTTGTAGTGCAATGCAAGGACTATCCAAATGAAATAATTTCTTTGTCTGGCAAATAGATTGTCTCATAAGAGGACTGAACTGTATTAAGTGATTTTCCCCTGGTGATTGGAAGTATCTCTCTCCACTGGTTCAGGTAATTCTAAGGTTGTGCCTTCACTCTTTCATGCTAGACTGCTTTTCCAATAAAATAAAAAATGTAGAACCTGCTACACAAATGTAATGTTAACCTAGATTTCTCTGAGGACAAAGGTGAATGCTATAGGGCTTGCTGAAGGCAGAGGAGGAAATGATATTAAAAGGTTATTAGAGATAGAATTGGATGCATGGGACTGTACAAAGCTGAAAGGTGCATATTGGGGTGTATTAATTTTATATTGGTTTACATTTCTCTGGGACTCTTTAAGGCAAATCCTAACAGATTTTTTAAATACTTGAATACTACTGCCAGATATAAATTTGTATTAATGTGTTTCTGGGTTAGAAGAATGGTCATATACAGAGGAGGAAGAACTACTGGGAAAAGAAAAGCATAAAGATCATTACAGAGTAGGCTTGTACATCTCTTTGCATTGTTTCAGCTCAGTACTTGACCAGGGCCATGGCTGGCCAAACTGGACATGTCCAGTCCAGTGAAAAAAATGGATAGAAGCAGGAGTTCTGGTGCTGGAAAACTCCCTTTCTGATTTAAATCCTGATGTGAACTGCAGGTTTTTGACACGGAGCAACTAGGAATGCCCCAAGACACAGCTGGCTTTTTCCATAGTACAGTACATAGGTTGAAATTACATATGCAAATGCTGAAATGCACTTTATGCCTCGCAAACCCTCATATTCAGCAGGGAAGCTGCTTTCATTGCAGCTAAATGGGTGCAATCTGGATGTATATTTGCTGCTGTAGTGGAATAAACGTACACATCTGGAGAGATGTTGGGGTAGAGCACTGGTGGGAAGGAGGGAGTGCATCAGTATCTGTTTTATGAACATCTTATTCATGTGCAATTATGCAACTTGTGCTCAGTTGCATTGCAGCTTGGATGTGATCTGGTGCTGGGAGTGCTCAGTGCTTCAATTCTCTACAGGGGCTTTGAGTGTGTGGTCTCTGTTACACAAAGGTGCCCAAAAGTCTCTATCTCATTCCATTGTGCATGAGCACTTAAAACAACAGCAACAAAACTTTAATTCTGAATAGAAAATATATTGAGAAGAATGTATTTCAAAACTGCCATGGAAAATGTTTTGAAAGAGAAAGGGATTTAATATTGCCGCAGTATGCCTTATAAAATACATTTTTCTCTGTAAATTTGGTAATTTACTTGAGCTCAAAGGTAACAGCAAAAAAAGAACTTAATAATGAAAAATATTCAGTATTTTCATGCCCCCTGTTCATTCTTAGTCATTGGAAAAGCAAACTCATTTTGTATTGTTCTAAAGGAGAAAAAATCATACGCTGTGTGAGACCCTGTGAAGTTTCTCTGGGTCTAGTGATCCAAAGTCAGAGGTGAGTGATGACAAAAGGGCTGTTCAGATGATAAAGCCATATCTAGCAATGGCACTTGGGATTAGGTTTTTGGAAATAATTAGGCTTTGGAGAAATATTTTTTGCCTTAATGGTTTCTCTTTGTCAGAAGAGCTGACCTGGCTCCTCTGCCAATTGGCTGGTGACCCACAAGACATGTTCAATTTGGAGAAAAGCTGTAACTCTCCCTCTCTCCTACTCCTATGTCTGCATCCACTCAGAAAGTGAAAGGGAGCTGAATACTCAGCCCTCTCATTCATGGTGCACTGATCCAGGCCCATGGAAGAGGACATGACCACTCTCCACTCCTGTGACACCAAGCATCTGAGTCCTGTTTGCCTGAGCCACTGTTCCTGTCAAGAAAAGCTTGATGTCTCTTGTAGGTAGCAGGTAAACATGCTGAAGTAATAATCTCCTAAATCCCAGTATGGAGAACATTTTAAATCTTTTGGCAAGGAAAACAATCAAGGCAATTCCAGAGCAATTTCCAGAATACAACACAGTGCAGAGCTTTTAGTCAGATGTTAGCAAATGCTGTGACCCACATTGTACACAGAGTAACTGAATATTATTTAGTAGGAACAGCCTGCAGGAAAAGGATTTAAAAAGGAAGACAATTATTTTCTTTTATTCATTATTATTATTATTTCTTCAACCTGTTTATTTGGCTGAAGAGCTCAATGACAGCTGCTGTGTCTGATGGAGTGGGCACACATATAAGAGCAGACTACCTGCACTGCATTTTGCTCATTATCTTACAGCAGTTACTCTCAGAAACTGGATCATCCTTTTGGCAGTGCAATCAGTTTCCAGTCTACCAGGCAGTTGTTGCCCAAGGATGATTTAAAACAAATGCCTGTAAATTCCAATGGTTCCCATCATGCAGCCCTCCCCCTCATTTCCAGTGGCTGGACAATCAGGATCAGCACATGGGTCACTGGTGTGTGGGGCTTCTGGAGGAGGTGGGGGGGATTCTCATCTTGGGTGATGTTGTGTTCTCAGGCTTGGTAGGGAGAATTAATGAGATTTGGAGAAATACCTGTCTGGACTCTGGCAGTAAGGAGTGTGATCACAGGACAAAGCCTGCAAGGAAGATATGGAGAGGGAGGTAAAAAAAGGCCTGAAAAAGTCCTCTTGTCAAGGCATATGCAAAAATGCAAGCAGACTTCCTCTCTCTCAGCATCTGTGTGTCCTTTTTGTGTGTCTACCAAAGGGTCTGCAGTCATCTTAATATTTATGCTTCAGTATTTCTTCTTCTGATGCGAATGATGACCAGGCATTGATGTTATGGGCCAGCTGTAGCATTGTCTTTGTTGTTATAAGAATACAGAGATATGCCTTTCTAGATGTGATTTTGTAGAACAGAATAAAGTTTTGCAGAGTGGGCAGTGAGGTTAAGTAGAATGTCTGATATGACTGGGACAAACATATCAGCCATAAAATATGCCAATATTATCAGTTCTGTGAACGAGGAACCATGAGCATTTTCACTCTCTCTAAAGAAATTTCTGTATTTTAGTGAACAAAAAATTGTTTATTGTAAGTTTCTTTTTATGCCCCTGCTGTGGGAAGGGAAAACTTCACAGGCTTTTTTTCATTATCACAGATGATATTTTTGCTCAGTGGCCATTAATATAACTTTATCTATAATTAGGGAAGGTCTAACACCTTTCTGGCCATATGGAAAATGATAAGTTAGCACCTGCCATAACAGGAAAATAATTATTGGGTAAAGTATAAATATCAAAACATGATAAATAATGGTTACCCCAGCAATCCTCAGCTGGATAAAAGTAGCATCTGCCTTCAGTTTCTGAATATCACACATGATTAATCTGGAGACAGTGAGGTGGTTTCTCAGCTGTGCTGTTTCTACTGGGCAGTGAAGGCAAGATGTCTTAGGCCTTCTCTTACCCTTAAACACTGTGGTCATACCTCTGAATCAAATGATTTCATCCAGATGTTTTTTTAAGGAAAAGTGGGAAATAAAGGCAGGGGTGAGGTGAAAGTTTAGCGTTGGCGAAAGTATTCGTTTGCTCTTAAAGTTTTATTTATGGAAAGTGCATCTGAACAGAGCTGTTTTGTTCTCCTCAGAGTTTATACTCAATGTGTGTTGGGAGAGATTCTGCCAGCCTCTTGCATCGCAGAGCTGGACTCTCACTTGCTGTCAGGTCACCCATACAAATACCCTGAGGTATTGTATGTCACATTCAGGGATGTGACCTGACAAAACTCTTCAAATCCAAATTGAAATTCCAAAGCTGGTGGTGGGTGGTGGGCACTGTGCAAAACACATCACAGGTTGAACCGAAGTCCTGATGAATGCTGGTGTTGTTGCTAGGCCAGCACTGCCCCCAAACATTTGTCATTATGACTATTTATTTGATAGGAAAAAGGAGAAAATAAAGATCTCTGTGTGTGTGTGCACATATGTTCAACAGGAGAAGATAGGGGAGTGGCTACCAGTCTGAAGGAAATTCACTGATAGAAAACTGAAGTTCTCCTTCCACTGTTCCTATGGAGGCTTTTGAATAAAACTAACTGTCTGTCACTGACCTTCCTAAAATAGTGAAGTGTATGTAAAATCTTTACTTCTATTTGAAATGAATGGCAATGGCATAATGCTCCAGAGTTTGAAGAAATTGCTCCTGTAAGCTTAGTGCTGTTAATCCACCCTGACTTGAGAGACAAAAGGAGGACTGTATCAGGGGAGAATTAGGACTGATTTTGTTTTAAAAAATTTGTATAATCTCAAATCTCTGCACATGTATAGTATCTTTCCCCTTTCCCTAATAAATTTTTTGAGTTTGCTGTAGATTTAGTATGGGTATTCACTACTTAAAATAATCTTATGTAAGTTGAGGTCCATTAGCTTCCTAGGGCTCTGGAACTCTGCCCTTTGCCTTGGGAAATTAAATATTTAATATTGCTTTGTCTGTGCTTACTTTGAAAAGCATTCATCCTTCATTTGGGTGCCAGATCAGAATTCATTGAGAAGCAACAGCTGATGTTGCCAGATGGAATCAAACCTCAATCCTCTCCTTCCCCTTCTGCCATCAGGGGTTGTCAGTGTGGCCATCTCAGGAACCCTTGGGGCTGATCATGATGAAATGGAGGGAAATTAGGTCTGTGGTAGAAAGCAGGCTGATCTCCTAGGTAGTAATGAAGAAAAAGACCCAGTTTGCTGGCAGGGAGGTCCTTCTTTCTTGAACAAACACTGCAGGATGTGTGTTTGTGTATGACTAAAAGCCATACAAAATGTGAATCAGTTGAACTAAATATATAGGACTCGTGTTTCTTATGAGTTTTGCCTGAAATGAACAGTGCAGGATGAGTGTCATTTCTGTATTGTATTTTCATTACAGTTTTTTACTCTCTCTCTCTCTCTTCCCCTCTCTCTCTCACATTTGTTTTTATGGTGGTCTGAGTGCTTTAGGCATGAAGCATCTTTCCTGGGATGAATTTATTTCAAAAGGTGCACAGTTGGTGGATGGTGTGCACATAATATGGTAGAGATTCAGTTCATATGAACATTAAGCACACCTTTCTCGTAAACTACAGTGCTGTAAATTGAGAATGCTGTGAACAGGCTCTCCAAATGTTTAGCTGTGTGATACCAGCATTGATATAAAGGCAGTTGTCCCAGTTTTTAGGTGTTTGATCTTGCTCAGAGGTTTTAACAGTACAGGTTACATAATTTTGTAGACAGATTCTTACATTTCATGAACCCATCTTGTAACTTATTAAATGAAATAACACTGGGTTTGGAGGTTTTTTGCTTCAGTAGGTAAAAAATGCCACTGTATCTGTTCAGTAAGTATGTGAATATTTTAGAATTGAAGACAAAAATAGCAACAAAGTAGAACACTTCTTTCAGTTTTCTTCTTAAAGAATTATGTTATTGTTTGATTAAATTTAATTACACAAACTAAGACTGCTGAAGACATCAGCTTCTGTATTTCATAAAAGAAATATGAAGGAACTTCTTTTTTCCCGTAACTTCAGAAGAGTGCATACTGATATAATGTTAATATTTTCTCAAAGCTCATAATGAGATTTTAGCAAGCATTTTATATGACATAAGGCACTCCTGGGAAACAAGGAGGAGATGTTGTGTGATCAGAGGTGGACACTTTGCACTTCTATGGTTACAGTTTAGTTCAGCTGTCCCTGAGTTACTGTGTGATGAGTGCTAATGTTATTTAAGAGGGTGGGAA
Organism: Polioptila caerulea; assembly: GCA_013397295.1. Lineage (NCBI taxonomy): Eukaryota > Metazoa > Chordata > Aves > Passeriformes > Certhiidae > Polioptila > Polioptila caerulea. The sequence goes on from VYXF01012216.1 coordinate 762,221, forward strand.
TATTTCCAATGTGTTAGGTTGTTTGCTAGTTTCTATTTTTAAGTTAATTTATTATAGATATAGGTATGTATAGAGCTGCATAGTTAAAACTGGGGGGTTTTTCTGTTCATTTTACTGGTTCACCTGGATGTGCGTTTCATGTAAAATTATGTCAATATTTAATAGTGGAAGGACAGATTTTCTTTCAAAGTATTTGCCTTATCCTTTACTGGAAATAAAAGAGGAAGAACTTTGGCATGTGGTTATCCAGGACTGGAAACAGTAGCTGAAGTATGCAAGGAGATTTATTCTCCTCAGTATTTTCAGTACAAATGAAGACTTTGCCTGATGATGGAGGTACCACAAGGACTGAGTACTTGTCGTGCCCTCTGGGGATGACCAGAGTGCTGCCTAGGACCTCTCTGACTTCTGTACTCACCAGCAAAAACTGTAGAGTGGAAGCATAGGCTACAATTTTTATTAATCTCACAGGATCTTTTGCTTGTGTCCCTGCAGTGTTTTCACCATTTCAGGAAAAAGTCCCCTCTGCATTAGCCATCTACTCATGTTGTCTTACCTTTTGTGTCTCAGGCAAGGTGTAATGGCCTGTTTGGAGATTTAAACTCCTTAGGCATTGCATGATTTCTACAGGGCTGAAAATTTTGTCTGGTTTGTGTGATGCCTCTTTAACAAGACCAAGAAAAAGCTAATGGATCCAGAAGCACTTGCAGCAGTTGCATTTAAAAGTGGAATCTTTGTTTTGTCCTCCTGTGAGAATGAAAATATTTTATGGTATGCTAAAGCTTAGTATTGGTAGTGCAGGCTGCTTAGGTACCTAAATCCTGCTCTTGAAATATAATATTTGTAATAAGTTTAGTATGGCTGCTGCTTTCATTCAACTTTTTATAATTATGATGTCTTCAGCAATTACTGGTCAATTGATACAGAGTGATAGATTTGGTGAAAACATGTCCAAGGTCCAAGAAACTTAGCTGTAAGGACACAGCCTTTTCTAAGGGGCCCAGAAACCTGGGTAGATGACAGCAGAGGGTTGGAAGGAATGCTCCTAGTGGTACTCCAAATCATCCACAGTATTTTCCTGGCCAGGGAACCCCTCACTTTTACCCCCAGAAATTCTGTGGGCACAGAAGTTTGTCTTACCCACTGCTGAATGTCTATTGAGCAGCTATCAAATATCAGTTCTATTCAAATGCCTGGTTTTCCAAGTGCTGGTGTCTCCCCAGTATGCCCTTCTGCTTAATTTCTCATTGCTTATTCATATTTACTTGTGATGTGCAGTTGAAATATCAGCGCCGTCATCTTGAGCAAGCTTGTAGTTAATTACATGTAACCCTTGTGAGTTATGAAACTGAACAGCAATATTAACCCATTTGTAATCTGAGATTACAAATTAGAATAAGAAATGGGTAGTAGTGGTTTAGGTCTACTAAGAAAGGTCTTAGTAGTGGTTTAGGTCTGGTGGGTTATTGTAGTAAATTCCATTCAAGTAAGAAAAAATTAGTAAGTGAACAAGAATAGCCTATTTTCTTCTCAAAGAATGCATCAAGATAAATTTGGGGGAAATGAGATCATGACTTTAAGCAGCATAATGTTTCTATTTTATTAATATGCCAAGTAACATGTCAAAACAAGAAATCAAAAGCAATTTGCCAATTTCTCCCTGCAAAAACCCAAATACAGTGCTCCACACAATGTAGTAGGAATTTTAATTTGATCTTGTCCCTCTAGATTGAAGTCAGCCATCAAGTTTCCAAATAAATTTAATACCTTATAAATGTGATTGATTGGTGATGTGGTAATCCAGTTAGCTGCTGGGAGGTTTAATAGCTGGAGAATTCATTTTGGTAAGAAAAAGGATCTTGGGGTTAGGATACTGGAGTATTTTCAAGAGGTCAAATTTCAGTTCTTGTCTTTGACATGACGTTGGCATAAGTCCCCTTCTCTGTGCCTGTCTTCATGAAGTGGGCATTTTTTGTCTCCTCTGCCTGGTGGGTCTAAACAGAATGGTCCCATCAACACAGATACAGTCAGCAGGTTCTACTGTAGGATTTTCTGTATGTTTTTCAAAAATCAAGCAGACAAATGTTACATGCAGCTCGTGTGGGTTTTTTTTAATTATTGTAACCAACTGAGGAGAAAAAGGATCTGAGAAGCTCTTCCCAAGCTGATGTCTCAGCTCACAAATCTATCTCTTCAGGACGATGGTAATTGTACTTTTGAGTACAGTCAGAGCTTTAACAGCTGTTTGTGCTGGTTTCATGCTGAAGTTACAGCATCTCATTAGTATGTCACTCCCTCAATAGCACCACACCTTTACATCTAAAATGTATTTTTGCTTGTACTCATACAGGACACGTAATGATTTTAGCTTTTATCCTTTTCTCCTCAAAATGGTGAACGTCAAATGATTTTTTTTTTTTTTTTTTTTTGGGAAAGTTTTTGTCCAGGTT
>VYXF01012216.1:764691-800799 GCA_013397295.1 Polioptila caerulea
TGGGTACCTGAAAATTTTTTTTTTTTTTTTTTTTTTTTGGTGACAGTTTATGTCAGAGTTGTGCCTTTCTTTTTTTTCCCCATTATGGAAATCTATCCTACTTATTGCTACCTGTGTTAGAAGAAAAATCATAGATAGTGTGATGTGGGTGCATAAAAGCGTGCAAAGACAATGCTGGTGTGACAGCTAATTAAACCAGGTCCTTTAATGCTGAGAAGCAAACAAAAATCTTTAATGTTACTGGAAACCAAAGTGTTATGAAGGCAGAACAGAATTGCAGAAGGCTTGTTCAACAGACAGCTTGAAAGATGTACAGAGTTCAAAGGAATATGAGGGATTTTCTGGAGGAGAGCTGTACTGTTGTGGCTCCCAAATGACAAGCCATTTTTACCTTGGTGCCGGAAGACTGCTTTAGTCTCAAAGAAACTATGGGTGATTTTTCAGCTTACAGCACTAGATACCAACAAAACAGAGTACTTTAGATCAGTGAGATTCCCCCCTTTGCAGATGGTCCTCCAACCTGATCAATTGAGTAAATCCTTCGGAGCTCTTTTTAGCCTCATCACAAAACTGTGGTATCATTCACATTTGTGTATGAAAAAAATGTAATGTGTAATTTTTTTCTCAGGCTTCTTTTAGCCCCAGTATTAATATAAACAGCAATGTAAAAGGAGTGTTGGGAAGAGGTTGTACATTCATTTGCTCTGATCTGAATGCAGGTTGGAACTCTGTTTTTAGGTACAGATGCATTCCTCTAAAGCTGTTACACCACAAAGTTGCCTTCCATTATTATGAAGAGTTCTTATGATAAACAGATATTTTACAAAGCCCTGTGATATGCTGGTGAGTGATTTGTAGAGCTGTTTTACTTAATATTGTAAACACAAGGCAGTCCCACTCTCCTTTGAGGTGTGCAGCAGAAGGGCTGGAGGCAATGGCCATAGGTTGCAGCAAGGAATGTTTCAGCTAGAGAAGGGGAAAAATCCTTCATGGTGAGAAGTGTGATTTGTGGCATGGACACTGATACCCAGAGGGGTGTTGGAATCACCATTCCTGGGTTAGTCAAAATCCATCTGGAAAAGATTGTGAGCAAAATAACTCCTACTTTGACGCTATCACTGCTTTGGGAAGAGAGTCTCACCAGGTCACCTCCACAAGGCCTTAAAATACAAAATTTTGTGTGATTCTATAAGATTTTATATGTATATATACACACACAGAGATAAAAGTGATGGAGAACATATTGCCTCATGGTTTGCTATTGGCACAGCCTTTCAAGGTATTAAACACACAGGTTAAGTAGAATTTGGAAGGAATGTCGTTTTGCTTCAGGAAAAAATAGAAGTAGCATCATACAAGAAATGCTTTGAAGTGGCAGCGAGGTGTAATGTGTTTGGCAGTTAGAGATAACAACATTTAGGCCTTGTGGGAATAGATTCCCATTCCCCCTCCTCTTGCTCTGTTTTGCTTCTAGAACGTGCTTTTGGCAGTAGAAAATGTCATTCTATGCATCATGCAACACTTTGGTTATGTTTCCTAAAATAGGATTCAGCTGAGGATACAGTCAGCATTTGAAACCAACTACTGTACATGGAGAGCAGACATAAAAGGCTTGTGCTGAAAAAGATGAACCCATTCTTGTTTCATTTTCAGAGCGTGTTGGCAAGAATTGCAATTGCTGACATTTTGGGGGCAGCTCCTGAGAAGTGCAGCACTCAGTTGTCTTGCTCTGTTATTGCCACATCAACATTTACACAGTTTGTTTGTGCAAATGTGTTGTCAAAATGAAAGCATTTGTTTTAAATCAGTCCCATTTTATTTCAAAAGCGAAAGGAGATTTTTTGGCATGTATTTTGTAAAGCTATAGAAGTTTATGTCTAGGAGGCAAAGCAGCGGAAAAATGGGGGTATAGTGTGTCACAAACATAAAGAATCTGTTTCTACAATACATACAAAAGCCTGGGAAGGAATAGAGAGTCTCTTGTCAGTAAGTTCATGACCACCTAAACCTCACTTGACTTTAAAAATTAAGTGTGGCACAAACGAGAACAGAGACTGCGTTCATTACAGTCATCCATTTGTCCACAGTTTTGAAAAGAGGAAACAAGATGTGACTTTGGCATGAATGTCATGTATTTTTGTGTGTGTGTTTGAAGGATGTGGAATACTAAGATACAGAAAACATCAGTGCAGGAGGTTTAGTTAGGCATGAATGAGCTTTCTTTGGAGATTTGCGGAGTATGTAATAACCTTTAATAAGCCCTGGGAAGGAAATAAAATCAGCCTCACCCTGAATCCTACGGCAAAACTAGGATAGCATGACTTGGGCTATTTGAAAAAAGTCCAAGTTTCTGGTGGAATTGTCCATGTGTTTGTTGTGAGCATGTATGCAAGAGGGTAGGAGAAATTTTTATGGTCTGACGTGTTATTTAAGAAATGTATGTCTAGTTGGCCTTGGAGGCCAAATCCAATTGACTTCACAACACCCAGGATTCCTCCTTATGTTAGGGAATTTTAAACCAACCTATGTGATTTACAGGTCTGAATTTTAGTGTGGGAAGCTGTGCCTTCTCAACTGTCTTTCCACTCACCTTAAAGGATTTTTAAATTAGATTAGCTCTCGTTTGTGGTTCTAACGAGTTGGAGAACGTGACACATACCGGCCAGTCCTGGTGGTTGTGCAAAAGCTTTCCTGATTTCATGATGCTCCTGTTTAACAGCATAGTCAGCTTCCATGCCTTCCATACAGACTGGGATCAATAATGATGCAACACAAGCACTGAACATAGAACAGTGAATAGGAATCCCAGCTTTTATTTTCATAAAAATAACCAAAATATCTGTGCAACGCCTATAAAGGCTTTTAACAACTTTGAAGTATAAGGCATGACATGTTGTTTTAATTTATATACAACAAACACCACGTTTCTAAAGTTGCTATTTGGGTTTTTTAAAAGATGAAACTGATGATAGCTGAAATGAAATGAAGTAAGTTTTATGCATGTTGCATTTTAACAAGTCTGCTGTCTCATTGGAATGCACTGCCTTCTTGTGCTACATTTTATTTTTGGAATTTAATAAGGCGCCTGTCATATCTGCCTCAAGGCTAAAGAATATCATGAGGGAGAAATCCAAAGTACTGTCATGTTTGACTGACAGGGGGCCAATTTTAATTTTTTTATGGGAGGTGTCTGATATTAACAGGCTGTAGTGCTGAAGATGCACTGCTCTACCATCTGCTTTAAACACCCTGTGTTGATGAGCCAGTAATGACGTTGCTCAGTGACATTTATCAGGTGAATTTGGCTCTGACACTCAGTAGAGGATTTTCATTAAAAAATTAATTCCGTGCATTTTACAGTGAAGCCCATTGTGATGATAGATTCTGGTACGGTGCCATGTATCTCCAGAAGCTGTTCTAATTACCTGAGAAACTTGGGAAAGCAATAAACTACTACTTTCCATTTCTTGTGTGTACTCCCTTAGCATATAATTAACACACTGACTCACTTAGCTTAAATCTCTGAAGATCTATGTCTATGTGATGATTACTAGCTCTTCAAAGTAATAAGCAAATGCACCTCAGTGGCTCAGTGGTTGGATGGAAGCGGGCTCAGCAGCCTTTGTGAAGTGCAGTCTGATGGTGGCATTCCCTAAATGGTCATGGGAAAAGTGAGTGGGATACAGGAATAGTGGAAATGCTCCAACTTAGGCAAACGTTTTAAAAACTCACCCAACTTCCAAGAAAAGATCTAATAAAATCTTCCATCAACCTCTTGAATCCAATGGGAGGAAAAGAAAAATATTCACGAAAGTCTTTTTTCAATATTTATTGTAACATTCTTTCATCTTGGTTAATTTCATTTCTCATTAGCTAAACATTAGGGAAAATAAATATTTTCTAAGAAATTAACTCAGATTTCTTAAGAAGCAGAATCTCTTAATTATATTTGGCATTTTGTCTAGCATCTTTTCCTGTTCTTAGGTGTGTCAGATCTGCATGTATCCTTCTTCACTTCAGAATGACTTTCAGGTGACCTGGGAGGAACAAGTAGCTTTATCATAGCTTTTTAAGCCCCTTCAAGTGCACCCTGGCAGGTGGTGGCACTTCCACTGACAATCCTGGTTAAAGAGGAGAGACTTCATCAAACACATTAAGAGGGGTTGTGGCTCAGTGTGCATTAATACTCATCTCTGTTAAGCCAGATTATTTTGCAGTGAATATTTGCTTTGAATCAAGGCTGAGCACAAGTCATCCTGAATTTATTGCAGCAAATGATAAGGGGGTTTGTGCCAAGTTTATGTTCCTGACTAGAAGAGATGATGCTTCCCTAAGCCTGTAGCTGAAGTTCTACACACAGAGAGTTCATGCAGGTGCAGCATGAAGCCTGCTAAGACCAGATTCGTTCTATCATGGCATATCACCTCAGATAATTGGGGACTTGCTCTCTAAGCAGAGCAGCTGAAGGAACAACTGCATTGAGAAAACAGATCAGGCAGATTGCATAGCATTATGCTGCTGATCATCAAAATACTTAAGAACAGCTTAATGCAAACCAGGTGAGTTACTCATTAATGTCTCTGGAGATGATCTGATTAGCCATTTCATCAAGTCAGATGATTTTAGATTACAAACATTCTATATAAGGTATTAAGACTTTTTTTTAAGTAATCTCTTTTGTTTTATAGTGATTGGAAAGGTTTAATATTTAGAAACAGACTGTTAAATTCTTATCAGCATTTTCACAGAAAATTTATTAGGAGTTTTCAAACAGATTTCTTGACCTTCTAGAGGGGGGAAGTGTGTTAATTCTCTGATATTCTGCAGTGTTTCTCCGTCTTTGTGTTACACAGCAACACTTCTTTATTGTCTGGTTTAGTAACATGAATACTTACAAGTGTATTTGGCTCAGCAAATCATTTGGTGAAGACCTGATGATAGCCTATACCTGGCCTGGGAGTCATATGCTGCTGAGAGAGGGAGAAAACCAATACTCACTTAATGTCAATGTCTTGAAAGAAGTAATTTTGTGACCTTTGGAGAAAGGACTGTTTTGGGGGCATTTTCACAGCAGGCAAGTGCCCTGTGCCTGGATCACTTTCACGTGTACCTGCCTGCTGACTGATCTGCAGATGTAACCCAGGCCAGGCCTTCCAGCAGCTTTTCTGATTGGGGCCCCTGGTAGGCACCCCTTGGTCTGCCCTTGGCTGCCATCCCATCTCCCACATCCCCCCCACTGGCATTGCTCCCTCACTCCCTGAAGTGAAACCAGCCCGGAAAAGTGCTGGATAGCTGGGAGATGGCGCAAGGCAGAGGGGGCTTGCTCAAATGCAGCATCTCCTTTGGAGATATTTAGTTTCTGACCCCTCCTTCCCCTGCCCTTCTCAAGTGGTGATTTTTCCAGCTGGCTGCCCTGTCCAGGTGTTGGTGCTCCTGTCACCTCTGGCCCTCGTGCTGGTGGTGCAGGCAGAGTTAAATAAGCGTGTGGCTGCCTGCTGCTGAGCTCAGCCAGCTCACTCCCAGCCTGAGCAGATGGTTGTGATGCTCAGCCTTCAGAGACAGGCTCTTTCTCTTCTAAGAGCAAATTAACCCATGGCTGGAGGCTTGTGGAAATGTGGGGGCTTTTTTTTTGCTAGCTTTTTTGTTTCTTACTTGTTTTCCCACATAAAGGTCTGCAGGGCCTAAACAGGAGTCTGTCAGTATGAAAATTTAGCAAAATAGTAGATGACTGTCACAACAGGAACTGTAATTTAAATATTAGTGTAAACCCTAAGCAAACCTGAGATTTTTTGCTGTTGTTCATTTTCAGCTGTTTGCTGTTCACTTACTCACCCACCTCTCAAGGCTCTGATTATTTCAGGTTTGCAGCACATCGGGGCGAATGTTGTTGTTCTTTACAGGGAAGCATCTTTAAAGCCATAAGGTTCTTTAAATCCCTAGCTGCTGGTCATGAGTGAAAAACCATGACACAGACTATGTCTTGTTTTGCCTAGGTCTTTCATTTAAAAGGAAAAATTAAAAAAAACCCAAATCACCTCTGCTGATGGAATGGTTTCTTGACCTTTGTCCTCTCATTTTGTGAAAGAAGTAGTTGGTCCTGGATATCTTAAGCCTTTTTAACAAAATCGGAATTAATTGCTGTTCATTTCAACCACACTTCTAGAATAATTTCATACTTGTAGAAACAGAAAGGTAGATTAGGTGCATCCCTGGAGTTCTGCAGTTGGAATTAAGAGCAAGAGAAAAATTACTTTCCCAAAGGAAAGAAGTGTGAAGTGTGTACCTTCCTCTTCCTCTCCTCGTTTTCCTTTCCCTGCTTATTTTCTCTGTGAGTGTACACCACCAGCAGCTGGTTGAGACCAGATCTTCAAAAGAACAGGGATTCTGAGAAGAAGAAAGGGACAGAGAAATAGGAGGAATAAATTTTCCTTTGATCAGAAGAAAGCATGTCTGAGTTAGCAGAAATCCTTCTATGGTCGTCAGCAGGTTAATACAAGAACTAATGATTTTAGTTCTTGATGAACTTGAATGATATTAATAGTTGAAGCAGTGGTGTTGCAATCATATAAAATATATTAAGGGTTTGAAAACTATTTTCATCAGGCTAGGACTATCTGTTTGTCTGTCTTTTTTTTCAGCAATGTCAGCTGTTGAAGTGAAGGATGCTTCCTTCCCTTGTCAAGCATGTATCTTTTATGATCTTGAATTTTGAAAGAAATCTTGTGAGTAGCTTAAAACCTGGTCTTTCTGCAACAAGATATCAACAAACCATTAGCTCTGCTGCTAAAGTTTTGGGTCCTTCTCCTGGTAGGTTGTTATTATAATGGTCTTAGAAGGTNTCCCTTGTCAACCATGTATCTTTTATGATCTTGAACTTTGAAAGAAATCTTGTGAGTAGCTTAAAACCTGGTCTTTCTGCAACAAGATATCAACAAACCATTAGCTCTGCTGCTAAAGTTTTGGTCCTTCTCCTGGTAGGTTATTATAATGGTCTTAGAAGGTACAAATATGCATGAAGAGAGGCGGAAAAATTCCTGTTTTAGTCCAAAGGCAATCCTGCCATTGTAAAGGGATTACAGGAGAAGGGACAGAGTGCCCTTAAATGGAGCATCAGGGTCCAGAGGAATTCCTTGTACAGCTCTCTGCTGCATAGTGGGAAAAAAACTTGCATGAAGTAGAGGAATTGCACAAGAAACAAGATTTTATAAGAACAGCAAGGAAATTATGTAGGCTTTAAAGTTTGGCATGACTGCTCACGACAATTTGTGGGATGAAGCATCCAGGCCATTTGGATTTGGAAGTATTTTAGATGATGTTAGTTTGTGTTTGGACACAGCAGAAAGAACTGTCTTGTGTATACTGACTTATGCAAAAAGCAGCAGTTTGGCTTCAATGAGTAAGTACTTTTTGATTCTCTCCTTTTTCCCCTCAGAATGCAGAAGGACAGATGATTGCTTGCAGAGATAATAAGCTACATAGTAGTACTAGAAAGAGTGCACTGAATAAATGAAGGCTGCTCTAGATGCTAAGAAGGCTGTGTAAAAAAATGTAATGTTCTTGCTGAAATGCGATGTCTCTCTGGGTGAAGCAGGCAGACTAACCAGATGCACTTATCAGACACTGCTGCCAACAATTTGCTTGTTTTCTTTTCTCCAAGTGCTGAAAGACGTAATTCTTCATGGATAACAGTTCTAGTGACATGTATCCTTTTCTCCTTTTTCTTATTTTTTCCCCCACAGTTCCATTTGTTTTTAAATTCCAGTTGTGTAACTTTATTGATCTACAAATCAAACCACAACTTTTCCCTTTCAATAAGTGAATAGGAAATAAAAGGAAAGGCCCTGAAAAGACAAATATTTGACAAGACAAACTGATGGGCATTTACACCAGGGAAGTTAAGGTTGCACTGGTACCTCATTGTTCAGTTCTCTCCACAAGAAATATTTCCAGATTAGACTCCATGGACTCAGAATTGTGATTGATTTAAGGGATGCAACCTCTAATGTTAATGTGTTCATGGCCTTATTTTTGTCATGAACAAGTGATGCTTCCAACAACTCTCTACCTTATGACTGAAGTTAAGGGATTAAAAATTACAAAGAGATTTTCATAACATCTCCAAAAGTTAATGCCTTTTCCATTAAAATCCTGATGTTCTCAGGAAGAAGAGTGCTGTTATTAACTTAGTTGTGTCAGCATGGTGTTACATCTTTTTTTAAAAGCATCAGGGTGAACACCTTGTAGATATGAGGCTCACGTATACAATTTAGTAGAAGTTTTGTCTTTTTTTATATTATACACCATATGAAATCACTGTACTGTGAAGTTCTGCTGCATTCATATGTTCCTGGGTAGAATTCCAAAACTAGTCTATCCATTTTGAAAGTACCATGTTCTGCAATACCTAATGAGGAACATTTTCTAGTTAAGCCAATTTTCAGCTTTTTCTGGCATGACAGTGATTTACATCTAAATAAGAAAGCCTCAAAAATTTGATATATTTCATGTCATGGCATTTAAGTAATAGTATCCTGATGTTACTTAAATTTTTAAGCAAAAAGTAAATACACCACTCAACTAGGTAAAATAGGAAATAAGCTTTACTGAGTTTTTTTTGAACTGATAATTTCAGAGACTAAAAGGGATAACAAATCACCTGCAATATAAAGAGGCCTTATCTTCTTTGGTATAAGAAACTTTACTTGCCTCTCTCATTTTTCCAGTTTCCTAACTGAATCCTGTGTTCAGCCTCTGATTCTTCATCTTAAAGGTCACACTGTGTTTTCACAAAATAAATGCATCCCATAATTGCCCAGAGCTGGGCAGCAATAATGGAGATATTGCAAGAAGGAATAAATTAATCCACTGAGAAGATAAGATCCACTAAAGTATGAATCCAGTTTCCTGAGCACCATAGAAGTGATTGTACTGGAATGAGAGGATCTGTTGGAAGCTGCAGGTGTTTCTGTCTGCACAACAGGACACCAGCCTTTTGAAGTCTACCAGCTGACTTCAATGGACACTGTCTTCAAATTTCTTTTTGGGTTTGATTTTTTTAAATGGGAGGTAGTTTCAGTAGGCATAGCTTCAATCATAAAAGAAAATGTTGTATCATAGTGACAGTAGACTGAAATCTCCAGGAACTTGAGCTTTGCAGGAACAGCTGTAGTCACTACTGAATTTTTAATTTCTAATTTGTGATTTATTTTTTTTTTAAGTATTTTTTTAGGTAAAATTCCTCTGAAGCAGCACTTAATGCAAACTGTCAAACTGAAGTTCAAGTCAATTTACAATCATTTACTCTTGCAATGCAAGTGTAATTTCAGATATGGAACATGATCTGATAATTGGTTCAGCATTTTTCTATCGTTCTGTAAAAAATTTTTGAACAGTTTTAACTATAAATATCTGTGTAATTTTCTTCCCTTTTCTGTTGCCTCATTTGGCCCACTTTGCACATGCTGGGAAAGATGAGTGTAGATTCTGGATTATAACAAAGGAAAATAGGAGGTGGTGAAAAAGCTGAAAATATTCTTGGTCAACATTTAGAGCTTCCAAGTACTTTTCATCTTTAAAAAGAATGAGCCCAATTTACAGCTCTTGAGATCTGCAGATATTTTGTGAGATAAATTTGCTGCTATCTGTTGTGCATAGCAAGTACAAATGTACACTTAGACATAGATGGGTTCTGAGCATGGTTTTAGCTGTAAAAACCCATGATGCTTGATCACATCAAAAAGACTGAATCTTTGGTTCATTCCCCTTTGTCTTTGTGTGCCAAAGTTTTGGTTTTTAAGCACCTCTAGGGTGTGGCTGTCACCTGGTCAGTGGTGTCATGTGTGGACTTTTCTCTCTGCCAAACATTTTCCTTTATAACGTAGACTAAAGTCATAATACTTAGGAAAAAAGTGGATATTTCAAATTGAAAAGGGATCACTAGCCTACTTGCTAGCAGACACCAAGGTATTGGCAGGCAAAACTAGGATATTATTGTCATTTATTAAAAAAAACATAGAGACTGTGACTTCTTGCTGTGAAAGCAACAAAACTATAAGTGTAATTTGCTTTCTTGCTTTTTTTTTTCCCCCGCCAATGGTACTTGGTCTTACAAAAGGAGAGTCTTACCCTGTAAAAATAGGATCCTAGGGTTGAAAGTGAGTAGGTGACTGTATGTATCTAATGTTAATAAACTGCACAGCACTCTATTCATGGAAATCTCTTATTTTGTGCATAGCTTTGGCATCACTCTTTTGAGTGCCAAAAAGACTCTTGTTTGACCTCTGCCTCTGACCTTCCAGAGCCAGCACTTATGGACACATTTGGAATAACAGCTGGTGGTGGCTGCAAAATCCAGGTGCAGGTGTCAAGAACACATTTTTCCAGCTGTGCCATCTAGACATTTTCTTTTTTTTTGTGTCTTAGCTGTCTTCACTTCTGGCTTTGGTGTACAGGGGAGCAACCCATGGGATGTTTGCTGGGCCAAACCATTTAAGACAGTCCCTTGTCATCCTTGATGCTTTTTGCATTGAATCACTCAAGTGAGAGTGATTTAACTCCATTTAAGCTTCATTTGGAAGAAACAGAACAGTTGGTCTCGAAATTTGGGAACGCCACTGGGTATGTTAAATATTACATAAACACGGTCTGCTCTAGTTTTTTTTGCTCTGAAGATCATTTATAGGTCAGGAATAAAGTTACTATCTTCTTGTCTCAAAGCACTTCACATAATTGTATTATTTTATCTCTTTATGATTTGATAGTATCTCTGAAGCTTTTCCCAGAGCAGGTGGCAGTGTTTCCTTAGCACCAAGTGTTAGGTCAGAAGAATAAAGGTGTACTGGATTGTTAATGAGAAATTAAGTAGTGTATAAAAACTTTCTTCTAGTGTGATAAAAAGAAATACTCATCAGTTTGTTCATAGTCAAGGTTCTTTAAAAAAACCCCAAGGACAAAACTGATAACAAAGGTATAGTGGATTTCCTGTACTTTTAATTGCTTTCTGTTTTTTCCCCTACTATATTTGGGGATGTAGTTGTAATGTACATAAATCGCTTCAAAATTAAACAGGCTTCTATGATATGGAATTGTAAAATGCCCCAAAATTCAATGTTATAGTTCAAGTGTACTCTGGCAAGAAAATACATTATTGGGAGGGTTGGACCAATTTGACAATTAAAATTGATTGAGGACTTGTCTCAGGGGAGAGATCTCTTTTAGGGCACTGGAAAGCTGCCTGTGTAACGTGAGTTAACACAAAGTTACGTGTCAGAGAGCTACACAGGCACAGGCCCTCTTGGAAACTTTATGCTGCCCTTTAAAAAAATACCAAAGCTGGCCGTGAGTAGAGCCTGGGTCCTGCTTGGACCCAGCCCCGAGCCTCAGTGACAGGATGGCCGAGTCCAGCCCTGGCAGAGACAGAGGCAGCTGAGCTTTGTGAGGACAGGGAGCAGCCGGGCAAGGCTCTCGCAGCCCGACCTGCAGGACACTTCCTCGGGGTGAGGAGGAGGTCACTGCATTCTGCCAGCCCAACCAGCCTGTCCATCCCCAGGTGGAGCCGGGGTGCCAATTAGCAGCAGCTGCACTGGTGGGGCTGGCATGTGGACAGCTGGGAGCTGGGCACACACAGCCCTCTCCTGCCACATGGAAGCAGAAATTACAGAGGAGCACAGCAACTTCATGCTTTCTTGATGATTTTTCTTTTCAATCACCTTTTAGTGTTTTTTTGTTTATTTGTTTGCTTTTTTTCCCCTCTCTCTGTTTATTTCCATTTTGTTCTGTTCCTTCCTATGCAGTGGTGGTTGTGGTACCTACTTCAGCACAGCGTTCAAGATCATCCTCTCTAGCCAGGGCTTGCTCATTATCTAAGAGGATGTGAAAGCAGGCTGGACTAAGGAAGAAACTGGAAATCCTGTATGAACCACAGTAAAGCATGAGGAAATACTTGAGTTAAAAACTTCTGAACGTACTTGAAGTGTGAGCTGAGCCAATAATTGGGTTCAAATCCTATTGACAATCTGAAAGCACAATTAAAATATCTGAAGTTATCTTCAGGCTCAAAAGAGAGGGCAAAGTCTGTAAGCTGAGTTACTCTCCTGTCCTTAGACAAAGTCTTTCTGGGTCGTATTTTAGGAAGCTATGTGGACAGGCTTCTTTTACTGTCTTCCTTCTCTAAATGGGAATTATTTTATCATTTCCTGTGTGAAGAACTGGAAAGTCTGATGTATAAAAAGGCACCTAAGTCTTAATGACCAAGATTTTTCCTGAAACCTTTGCATTTCAGATTTCAAAAGATTTTTAAAAAATCTTTGACACACTCTGAAAGTGTTCCTTATTCGAAAGGATCCTTGACTGAAGAAAAAACCAACTCTATCTCAAATCTGTTTATTTTCTCAAATAATGAGTAAAGGAAACTGGATCATCAGACTTGTTTTAGTTTCTGCAGCAACAGAGCTTAAGTGAAACATTGAAGTGCTTCCATTTGGAACTTGGCTACCACACATACAAAAAAAAAAGTAATAAGTAAAAAGTACATATTACCTCATCTGTAGGAAACCCTATAAAGTGTAGCAGCTCCTTTATGTTGCTCTGATGCCAAAGAACATATTTCAGACTTTATCCTCTCTATGATTTGCAAGAGTTTACTGGTGTTCAGTAAAATACTGTTAGTCTGACTGGATTTGACTCAGCCCTACTGAAATACAATGCTGTGAGGCTGCCCTATGTGATAGTTTTCACTGCTTCAATTTTGTACAGTATGTCTTTAGCTGGAAAAAATGTATGTCATTGAACACCTTTTACAAGTACATTCACTAACTTTTGTAATGCACAGAGCTGCTCTGCCATGGAAACAAGTCCTGCATAAGGAGGAATGGCAGCAGAAGAGATGACCTTTTCATGTCTGCTTCAGCCTTCCAGAGTACCTGTGTTCAGGATGTAAAGGGAAGACCCTGTGGAGGATGTAGCATCATTCAGAAAGCCCTTTCTGTGTACGTGCTTCTGTGTGTCTCTATCTATAGACAGGGACATTAAGAAATTGAAGTTTACATCCAGAATCCCAACAAAAGGAGACTTACATGCCTGGATGCCTCAGATGCTCACTCATCACCTCACTTCTCTCTTATTTGAAGTCATTGGCCCAAGTTCTGTATGGTTTTATGATTGGACCTTGAAAGACATTAGCAAGTTTTTCAACATGACAAGTCTCCCTCTAAAAAAAATAAGCCTTTTGTCCAAGAGCTTGAAGGCAATAAAAGATACAAAGGTCTGTCTTCTGACTCCTCATTGTCACCTTGCTGGTGGAGATGGAGTTCATTTCCATTTAGAAATACTGCCTATGTCAATTCACATACTCATATTGTCTGCTTTAGTTAGGGAGGGGTAAATAATTGCCTTCCATTTTTTATGATGCAGGACACTATCACACTTCTGCAGTTAAAATGAACATTAAAATGCTATTGCTTGTTTTTTGAAGACTTTATATGGAATAGCAGCAGTGTCTAACCAGTGTTCACATGACTGTTTCAAGTAAACTAAGAAAGTTAAATCTGTTGTCAGTCACATATTTGGTAAAGGGGAGGTCTGCAGGTGCATTTCACAGGGAAAATTTAGATGTCTATAAATTAAAGAATGCTGAAAACCACTGCATAAGGATAGTGCACTTACCTTTTCATTGACTTCTGCATCCAAGACAGAGACTGTAACAAAGAAAGGACAGAAAAAAATGCTTGCAGCAAGACCACTTTTGAAAATGTGGCTTTTGAATAGTTACATTATAAAGTGTTTGTTTTTCTGCTTTATTTGGTTAATGGTTAAGTAATTTAATTTTCTTTTAATTAAGAATTATATTATAGGAAAATTAAGCATTTTGCTGGTTTAATACAATCTCAAACTGCCCACAGAAGTTTTTTCTAGGTTCATCCGGTCTTTAGCGTTTTTCTTGGTACAGTGTGGTGGTTAATACCAGAGAATATCATGGAGAATGTTTTGTCCTGTAGAAAGCTGCTTGGGAGAATCTGATTGAAAATACATATTGCATGTAGTTGACCAAGCAGGGGTTATTAAAAGCTTTACTTATCTAATGTGGTTAGATAAAAGATGTAAAAACTAATACCTAATGTTCAGTGATGCTATCCATCTCTCTTGGTACTGATAGGAAATAAAGTCATCTGAAAAATTAAAAATGCAATGGCATGTCAAACTTTGATCCAATAAGAATCATGAAAACTGAACCAAATTAGTAAACCTGAGGAAGTGCATAATTGATTTTAAACATAGTCTGGTTTAGGAATGAGGTACACAAGCATGTTAGAGAGCTACTCTTAATCACCTTTGACCTCTGGGTAGTTGAGGAAGTGGCATATCAGCAGCAACAGGATAATTTTGGATTCAAAATAAGCTCTTATACAGCTGATGACACCTAAAAGTCTGTTGATGTAGGTGTTGTCATTCCATTCTTTAGATATGTTAATAGATCCAAAGTTGGGCTGTGATGTGAGTGGAAGTGTGAAAGGTGGAATCGGCAAGGTCCTTCTGCAGGCAGCGGTGTCAACATCATTAGCTGGCAATACAGGATTGGGCATTTGTGTAAATGCACCCACAGAAAAATAAGGCTGTTAGAGCCCACTTCTGAAACTCACATATTTTCACCTAATGACTTGCTATGTCTCATCCTGGTAGGGGATTGTATGTGCTTGGGAAGGAAATAAGGCAGGCAGAACAGGCTGAGGTGTGTTTGTTAGCACATCTTGTTAGTACATCTGTCTGCAACAAAATCTCACTGTGGGAAGGGCTAGGCCAGTGTACTGGATAAAGTGAACAACAATAATAATAATAATGAAGTTTCTTTGTAAGTGAGGTGGTCCCTTCAGCTCATGCATTAGTGCTTGTGCTTCAGAGGACTAGTAATTTATTGATGCAGATGGCTATGTAAAGTGCATGCAATTTGTGAGGGGGCTTGACCCTTGACTGATGGGCCATATGTTGCAAAGCCCCAGAGGCATCATTTGACTGGGTTCTTTTCCTCTCTCTGTCTCTGCACCTATGGTCCTTGTTCAATCACCACATATTGAACTATAGACTTCCTAACTCTCCCAATAAATCTCCAACTAATGGCTCACGAAGGCCATAACTTAACCCTTTACATACAAAAGAGCACATCATTTTGCATTGCATTTTTCACACTCATTGAAATAAATAATACATGACCTCGCCTAGTTATCAAGGACCAGGATGTGACAAAATAGGACCACCTGCAGGCTTGTCATTGTGAGCATAAACCAAATTCACTTGGAGCATTCTCTAACTTTAATGTGTGTGTGACGTTATTGAGAGCTGTGCTCTAAATGCTCATGTGGGTTGTAAAAATTACTGTTGTATTTCTCAAATACCACAAGTGAAACACAGGAAAGTACTTAATGTACCTAATGTCTTACCTTGTCTGCTACTCTTTTTGTATTCTAACAGGGTTTACAGCAAGTTCTCCATGACCTAGGCATGTCTTCAGTTGCACAGAGGTTTGGCAGACAGTTATCCCCATTGACAATCTCTCTGTAATCCTGTAAAATGAATCAACAGTTTTCTCTCGTAGAAAACCCCTGCATGTATTCATTAATGTATTCACGTGCAGTAAAATTACAGCTGCAATTCCCTTCGTGCACTCTCCTTAAAGTGTACAGGGCTTCAAGTTGCTCCTCAGCTGGGCTGGCATGGGGTTCTGCCCTGCTGGCTGCAGTAGGAGCTGTAGGCTTCTGTGCAGCAAAGTAGCCTTGTAAAACAGTAACTTATTGCCTTTAAACTATTTTTATATAAGAGGATGTACAAGCTACACGAAGCAAGAAACAGCGGTAAAGTCTGTGTGAGACAAGTACTGATACAGCTCTTACAAATATTAGCCCCAAAGACCTGGTAATGTAGGTGCAGGGATTCAGCCTTTAAAAGGCTGACTTGAAACTGGAAAGGCTGAAATTTTTCATTTGATTTAAAAAATCAGAGGAAGAAAACCATTCCAGGTAAATAATGACTACTCCTCTTTCTCCACAAACTGATGGGAGATGGTGGTTTAGCTGGGCAAACGTTTTAGCATTGGCTACAAGGCTGTGACTTTCCTAGAGAGAGCTGAGGCATTTTTACACTATTTTTAGAAACTTCTGTCACTGTGGTGTAGCTTTGTAGTTTAGTGCAAGAAACTGTAAATGATTCTCCCAAGTTTATTCTGGCAAAACCTACTGGTAGTGGGATTTTGTGTGAATAAGAAGTGTGACAGTGCTCAGTTATTATATACTTTTATACTTAGAAAATGTATAAAAACTATGGTTCATTTAGGTAGTCATTGTTCTGTAGTTTATAGTCTGTGTATAGATGGTGCTTTTATTTTGTGCATATTATCTGGAGGGAGAAAATGGAAAAAATACCAGAGCAATTTGGAGTTCTTCAGTGAATCTGAGCTAGTTATTATGGTATGAAAAAAAGGGAGCTCAAGGCAAGCTGATGCAAATGAACAAATTCATAACTTCCTCTCTTAGAACTGCTTCCTTAGCAGTTTGTGATGTGATGAAGTCAGAGAATGAGGTTATTTCAGCACAAATCATGCGCATTAATCACGCACATTGTTGTTTTCAGTCACGTGTACCAAGGCCTGTAGGCTTGCCAGTTTTATTCATATGGATCCTATTTCTGTGCTCTTGCCTCTGCACCATCATTTTATTACACGTCTTCAGGCTTGAAGTATTCCATGTAACTAGAAGCCAGTGATAAGCATTCCCTCCTGAGGTTATTATTTCACAATTAAAGTGATGATATTGAAAACATTGATGGCAGTGGGAATTACAAGGGCAGAGGTCTTTACCGTTGCCTAGAATACCAGAAGCAGTTGAAAACCTCATTTTTAAAATTTCCTGCATGCATTAGTTCCCATGTAAGGGCTGTATATGGGTTTCAGTATATGTTCTGAATAGTTGAGCCAGCTTATAATTTAATGTGGATTTTACTGAGCTTTAGTCAGAATTTCATCTGCATTTCAACTCCGTTTATCCCAGGTGTGATTCTATATTGCACCCAGTTCTGTTTCTGTAGTGACCATGTAGGTTCAGATTGAGTGGGCTTTGTTTCTTGAGTGTCCCCGCTCAAATCAGACAGACCCCATTTGGAATAGAAAACCAGAACAATATAAAAAAATTATTTAATGTTGCACAGCTAAAACAAATGGACAAAACTGTAAGGAAGTGTTCTGGTACCACGCAGATTGATTGTCTATCATATTGCAGTAGTATTTCTGAAAAATGTGAGTGTCAACAAAAGTCTGGAACTGGCTGATGTGAAATATTAGGAGGTAGAGAAAGACATTTGTTCCCACTGATCATAAAAGAAGCTGTAGAAAGCTGCCTGGAAGAAATTGTGTTAGTGAGCAGGCACACTGCTGAAAGCCATTACCCTCGTGAGTTCCAGGTGTCAGTTTGGATATTATCACTGCCGTGCTACACGCAGTGAAATGTGCTGTCCTTGATGAGTTGGGGGTTTTGAGAGGCAGTAACAGATTATATTTGCTGTCAACCACAGTTCTAACAACTGCTCAGTTTTTGGAGCTTTGGGCTGGGCACTAGAAATTCTGGTTAAAAATAAGGAATTTTTAATTTTTTTTTTTTATTTAGAAGCTTTATTAGACTAGAATATATTTATTGCACTCTCTTCCCATGTGAACGTAAATTAAGGGAACAGAAAAAATGAAACAAATTCCAGCTCAAGGTGGTGCAGTTTTCAGTAGCTATTGCCCAGCTTTTGCAGTTTGGGTGTTGTATGCAGCATTTGAATTGTTACACATCAGTCATTTGGACCACAGCCTGGAATTGTGCCACTTGTACAGATCTGTAGAGGATCACAAAAAAAAAAAAAAAAAAGAATTTGGCATGAAAGTGGACACTGGAAAATTTTGAATTCTCTTCCTACTTATGCCCCAGTATATTGTAAAATCTTGAGCAATTTGTTGTTCTTGGGAATGCCTCATTTTTTAATGTGAATTTTATCAAGTTTTATGACCTTGATTGGTGAAGTTTGATGTCTACTTCTCATCTCCTAAGCAGACATGCAAATGAAGAAAAAATCCCCACATAATTCTGACATAGCTAAGTGTAGATCTAGAAATTAAGCTTATTGCTTAGAATATCTTGAAACACAGTCTGATAGAAGTAAAAGTTTGTTATTGCCTGATATAATAAAGCTTCACTTAAGAGTTTTGTGCTTTGCTGGGGTTTATTTGTCTTTGGAGAAGGTAAAGGAAAATAGGTCAAGCTCCTCTATCTTGCAGCTTAAACCACTTTTACAATCAGATCAGCTGAATAATTGGGGAAAAAAAATCAGATAAGGGAATTTCCAGTTACGTGGTTTTAGATTTAGAGTTATTTCATTGATGCCATCATCAGTGTCTAAATCATACTGTCTAAAAGCTGATGTAGTTGTGATCAAACTTTATGAGTTTTAAGGGAAAGGGACTATGTGAAAAGATTTTGGAGCTGTAGAAGGCATCATAAAGTCAAAAGCTGCACCAGATCCTTTTGTTTTAAGGGACTTTTTCAGTCAGAGAGAAATCTACTGTATGAAACCAGATTTTTTAGTAAAACTGGTAAACCAGGAATAGTAAAAAGATCTTGTCTTGCAAAACTATGATTTATTTGATTTATTTTTGTTGTTCTTCATTTTCCATTATAGTTTATTCATGGTAAGCTTTTATCTTGAAGACACAGTAATTGAATTGGTGTTGAAGAGAAAGTTGACACACATAAATAACAAAAAAGGACAGCTTAGGTCTCTATATATTTGAGATGTATTTTCATTGTGGCCGAAGGCTGTAAAGACACTAATAGTAAATTTCAGCTACTTCCTTCAAGATTAATTTATTACACCATAATCTTTGTTTATGATACAGGCAGAATAGCTAAGTAATACCAAATAAATCAGAGTATTTTACCATTATAACATGAAGCACTTTATCGTATTGTATTTTCTCTTCCTCCATGGAATTTAGTGCACAGTTTAGTACACTTGAGATACACACAATGAAAATAAGACTTCTGTGTTGGTAAAGTAAGCTAGGAAAAAACAAGTATTTCCTTCCTTTACTGAGAGATGGTGAGGGTTATTTGGGGTTATTCTAACTGCAGTAATGATACCCCATGGTTTCTTCCTGAAAAGACATCTTCACATTTATGGGCAAATTACCAGGGCCATCACCTGGGCTGTATTTGCTGACTCATGAGCTATTAAGTGCACTTAATGGTGTGACACTAATATGGCCACTGCTAGGGCACTAGGGTTGATTGTGTTAATACTTCTGTATTTAAGCTTTAGTTTAATTCAATGCACACAGTCTGATCCTCCTTGCCATTTATTTCAAGAATATGACTGAGACCCATCCTCCCCTTTTTCTCTGATTTCAGAGACCCCTTTTTGCTGATAAGAGCAGAGCTTTTAATCTTCAATTTTATTTGCAGCATCCAGAGCCATCTCAGTGGAATAGAGGAAGCTCAGGGGGACTGAACAGGTTCTGCAAAGTTGTTGTTTGTTGCTGCTGTACTTCAACTTGCACTACAACTCACTTTTTGGTTGAAATGCTGAGAGCACATAAACCACCTACTGCTGTCCTCACCAATGCTGCGCTGCTTGTGGCAGTATAAATATGGGAAAGTTTGTTTTCCTCCATGATTAAGTCACTTCCCAGTATATTTCTCTTGGATGAAATATAGAAGAAGAGTCCTATGTGTATTTGTTTGTGCGCTGGTTTCAAAACAGAGCCTTTATCCCTAGAGAGAAATTAATGTGTCAGGCATTACCCAGAAGAGTATTTGTAAGAAGCAGCTGAAGAACTAAGGGAACAGCAGAGATGTGTAAAGCAAACAAAGGAACACTCTGTGATTAAATCACTGCTTGATTCAGACTATTCTTAGACAGTATGTTTGCCTCAGAAATCCACCCATTATCTTCCAGTTTTTTTGTTGGTCTGATTTTAGTGTTCCTGTGAAAATCTGATGGCTTTAATAAATAGTGGAAACCAATACAATAGGAAAGCAGAGTAGTGAATTCATTATCTATATGTCAAAAGCTGTTTCATGGATGTGTGTGGTTTCTATATCAAGTAGTAGAAGCTCAGGGATAATGTTAGAGCAAAAATGTGGTTTTCCCCACTACTTTCCCAGTACAGTTTTCTCATTGATTCTTCATAGAATTAATACATTAATGCAATCTTCTACCTAGGTTTGGGGGGTACCTGTTTTGCCTTCTGATTGCCTTTATTAGCTAATGTAATGCAATGCTACAGTATTATTTTCTATGACCTTTCTAAGTCTACAGTTCTCAGCTTTAGTTCCTTATTTTTTCCTTTTTCTTTTTTTTTTTTTCTCATTTAATGAACTCATACATTCCCCTGCAGATAGCTTGAGGGAGCTATCTCTAAAACTTTTTAGCATTTTTTTTTGATTAATTATAGCACTGACATAGGAGAAGGAGTAGGTAACTATGATTTCATTCTGAGTGAAAATGTTCCATTTCTGCAAACTGTTCTGCATTATCAAGTTAAGCTATCATATCAATACTTTTAAATAAGTTCTGAGGTTGGGGGAAGAAAGGAAGAATATCTGTTGATAAGAGGTGGGGTTTTGCCTCCTCCAGAATTTTATGAATTTTTCTTCAGAAGATTAAAGTGTTGGGATAACAAAGAACAAGAGGTGTTGTCTTAGCTAATGCATAGAAATGATGAAAGGAAAAGTAGGATAACAGCTTAGTGTTTCTGTTGGGTTGATAGCCAGGTAATCTGTGCTTTGGGAAAAGACGTGAAGATTTTAGTTGTGGTTCTGCAATTATTTTTATTGTGCTGTCTTTTCAAGACCTCAAAAGAATGACCTGTAAAATGATTTGAAAGCCATAGCTAGAGGCAACATACAACCTCACAATAAAATGAAACAACATTCCCTTGCTGGTGTTGTTGTTTGCCTTATGACTTGGCTCATAGAAGATGGGGCCATTCTGGATATTTTGCTTTAAGTGACCTTGAGGAAGCTGTGAAAGTTTTGCTCTAAGGTGCTGAAATAATACTGAGTTTGTGTGTGTTCTCTCTCTTGGAACGAACAAAGAAGTGCATATCCAGGATTCTTATAAATTTCCTTTCCCATGTAGATAAACGGAGGCACAGACAAATCCACCTGCCAGTTTTTCAGACAGGGGGAAAAAAGCCTTATATAAGCATTAAGAGTATGGAATCTCTACCCTCTGCTTCTCTGTGTAAGCAGTTGATAGGCCATGTTTACTGAAAGATTAAAAATTTCTAAATCTCTGCATTAATAATGGCAGTGCAGTTTGTGTATAGTGATGTGATTCAGATAAGTTGTTTCATTGTTGACAATTTGCTTGCTGCCCTTAAAATAATCCTTTTAAATCTACCAAACAAAAAAACTTTCAAGATACCCAGTCATCAGTTTCCACGTCTGTTTGCTTACCTAAGCACATATCCATAACCATTTTGTTTTGATATTAAGTTGGAAATCTCAGAAGAATAAACTTCTCTGTGGGTATTTCTGATTTAATTTGCATTCAAAATGAGTTGACTATTGTGCTGCATAGAATCACTCTTTTCTCCATGTCTGAATTTTATGTGGGAATTGTGAAGTTATAACAGAATTTTATAATTACTGTGCTGATGTAGCCCGAAAAGCAAAGCTTTCTTTTCAGCTGAGGATATTTATTTATAAATGGGCTCTGGATAGGGAATTCTGTTTTATTTTTGTGGTGCTGAAAAAAAAAAAAAAATTACTCGCATTTAGGATAATCCACAGGCAATGATATTTTTGCTTTGATACTAATGAAGCGCAAAGGGGATTATGAGTGAAAGCAAAAAAAAATTGACCTTCTTCCACAAAATCCCAAAAGTTACCTCGCAAATGGTGTTCAGCAGAAAGCAACCCCTGCCAAACTGCACCTCAAAATTTAGCTGAGTGTCTCATGTTATGTTTGTGGTTCAGAAGGTGCTCCCCCAACTTTATGCTCAAGTTTCTCTGTGCTATTCGTGTCATAAGCACCTGACTGCCACTTAACATTTAAAACTTTGTACTTCACAATTAACCAAAAGTGTAAATTATATTAGTGGTTAATTTCTGGAAGTCTGTTGTTCTTGTAACTCAGCCATCTAATAAATCTTTAGTGAGCAAAGCAATGGCACCATGTCTGAAATTGTGGGGAACTGGGGGAAATGAGATACACTTTAGCAGCTCAGAGAAAGCTAAAACAGCTTGAGGGAGGAAAAAGCAGCCACTTTGGATGGTGGTTCAGCTGAGAAAGCAGAATCAGAAAACGGCAATTGATTCACTAACTATCACAGCATCAGTCCATTGAGGAGCCTTGTGGAGATCCCACTGCAGGTCTGGATCAAAGGAGCTAAATTAAAGCAGGCTTCCTGGAAAGGGCTGAAAGAGAAAAGCAGCATTAGGGAAAGCAGGAGGGCATCTGTGTCTAAGAGGAGCATTGATTTTGAATTTTTCATCAGTCACGTGAATTTAAAATCAAATAACACACCTATTGTGGCTTTGTAATTCTGCATATTCCTTTATGAGTCTCTTTCCAAATTGCAACATTCTCTTGCTGAATGTGCTCTTTAATAACAGGTTCCTAATGCTATCCACCCAATTTATCATTTCTTCTCTGAAAATTGCAAGTAGTTCCTTATTCTAAATAAAGCAATGTACAGTGATTGCTCTTCAGTAACAAAAGCACCCAATTACATCAAATATATCATCTGCTAAGAAAAGAGAAATATCATGGTATCATGAATATCAATTATGTCATAACACGTGGTAAATGGCAAATTTTTAATGGGAGTCACATTATGCCTTAATGTGAGCCAATTTTACAGTGCATATAACTGTAAAATCTTTTACCTCTTTCCAAATAAATTGTCTCTTCTGTTTCATGAGTATCAGTGTGATAAAAGCTCTTCCAGTGACGATAGCAAGAGTATAATTTTGCATTGAATAAATGTGTGTCTTCGGATTCTTTGAGAAGTTACTTTTTTTTTTTTTTTTCCCCTGAAATTATTTTAATTTTTGCCAGTAATATATTTTATTTTAGAGACAGTAATTTCAGAACATCTGTGTGGATTTTCCCAGACTTCAGCATGTGCACACTAGAAAGTCTTTATAATGAAGAGATAAAGACATTTTTATGCTAAGCTAGGCAAAACTCTGTAAACTGTTGAACTTGAGCTACACAGTCACTCTGTGAAAAATGTAAATGTATTGAGACAATGTAATTCTCTTGCTTACCTTTTTAATTAAACTGGTTTAGTTTTGCGTTTCAAAAGATGTTGTCAAGTCCGCAGAATAAGAACATATTTTTAACTTCCTTAAAACATAAAGGGAATAACTGACAAGTCATCTTACCTGGGTAAGTTGCACGGTTTCAGTGGAAAACCAACCAGTGAAGCTTTCATTTTTTGTGAACATCCACCAACAGTGGAAAACTATTTAACAGCACTTCACTAATTCCATTTTCAGACACAAAGGCATATGTAAGAGTCTGAAAAAAACCAGCGTGTTTTATTGCTCTCAAGAGATTTAGAGCTTGACAGATCTAGTAGGTTGCACAGCTCCTGATAGGAAGCCATGGATGGCAGTAGAGGGATCAGGGATATGCTGAGGCTGAATCAGGCACTGTGTTTCCTGGCCTCAGGGAAGATGGATTGTTGGTGGGAAAGACCTAATGCCAGTCTGGTCCTGGAAATAAAGAGAATTTCTTTCTTTGTTTGGGAAAGAAAGTCAAACAGAGTTCAGTAGCTACATTGTGTTGTTCCTGAAAATGTTTGTGTGTTTGTGATGGAGCATGCTCTTTTTGGTCTTCTAGGAAGAAGCACACTTTTTTTTATGTTGATTGGAATTTTTAAAGGTCTGCAGTCTGCCAGTCCTTAGTTACTGAAGAAATGTGTAAAAATCAGCCTAAGAGGAGAGAAGCATCACGTCTGTCAGCAACTATTAGAAACTTTTGTAGTGATTTCTGGTTGAGACTCTTGCTTTCATCCCTTTAAGAAGTTGATCAGTGTTAGTGGTAGGTAGAGAAACTAATGAAATAAAGTTGCTTTGTTCAGTTGGAAAGGGACTGTCACTGCCATAGGAAATCCATAGCTTGATGCATGAAAGTCGAGATGTTTCTCCATCTCTAATGTAATTGATCAGGTGTATCTTGTTATTAAATTCAAAGGTCTTCAGAGTGAAGGCCTTGAGGAGTGAAAGAACTTAGTTTACACCAAAATATAATTAAAACTGAATGAAAAAAGGTAAATGATGGTAAAAAAGGTAAAACATAGAGTTCATCCACTTTTGGCATTTTGTCAAGTATTTTGTCCTCTAAGAGAAAAGATTTTTTTTTTCTTTGCTCCATCAATGCTGGTCTAACTTCTTGCTAATACCAAAGAAAGTTGCCAGTCTGTGCAGGTCTAGTAAATTCTATCCTGATGTTTTATTGTTTGGAGCGCATATGTGTAAAGCCCAAAGATCAAACCACAGATTTTACTTTTATGTTGCTGAACTTCTAAGGTAGGGCATTTCCATCTTGATTTTGAAGAAATGGAAGTTTACTGTCTCTTCCTGTTTTGAGTTTTAACATTCGGAGATAATACTAGACTAAAATGTTACAAGAAGTGTGTTAATTTAATTTGTTTAAAAAAATAAAAAAAAGCTCCATCAATGCTGGTCAAAATGTTGTGAGAATTAATTGGATCCCTTTTGCAGGTGTTGAGGCACTGGAAAAGGTTGCCCAGAGAAGCTGTGGATGCTCCATCCACGACAGAGTTCAAGGCCAGGTTGGATCTGAGGAACCTGGTCTAGTAGGAAGTGTTCTTGCCTATGGCAGGGGGCTGGAATTATGATTTTTAAGGTTCCTTCCAACCCAGACCATTCTATGATTCCATGTTTATTTGTTTGGTAGAGCCATTCTTGTGCATACTTGCTTCTCATAGTGCATCATAGAATATGCAGTTGCTCAGTAAAGAAAAGTGTGGGAGCTGAATAAGCTAAAACATACAATAAAGCTNGGAATTATGGGTTTTAAGGTTCCTTCCAACCCAAAAATTCCATGTTTATTTGTTTGGTAGAGCCATTCTTGTGCATACTTGCTTCTCATAGTGCATCATAGAATATGCAGTTGCTCAGTAAAGAAAAATGTGGAGAGCTGAATAAGCTAAAACATACAATAAAGCTCTGCAATTGAAAAAAAAAGGAGGTATGAAAAAAGAAATAAACCATACTCAGAACAGGCTGATAGGAATGAAATCAAATCCTTTGGGAGTACTTGGGGAACTACCAGGAGGCTTCAGAGAAACAGTGATTTTGATTTGGACTCTGATGGAAATACCCAAAATTGGTGTCAGCTGAGTTGTATGATGGGTTAACAGAAGCAGTTTTGGTGTGCAGATGTGTTATGACATAATTCCTGGCAGTAGTGGCAATCAGCACTGCACTCCATAGAGGCTGTACTGCTCCTGATTTGAAAACTTGCTCTATCATTCTGAGCCTGCCTGAAATCACAGGGGTCAGGATTTTTCATGAGAGTAACCTCAAGGACAGCTCAAGAAAAGACAATGAAAAGAAAAAACTCTATTTCAGTAGAGTGGGACTTTCCTGAACTGTAAAACAAACCAAAGGATGAAATAGGAAGTTTAATTTGCAATAATATTGGATTCAGAAAGGAGACAATGTTAAATCAGGAGGCAGCACATCCAGCTAATTGGTGTGTACTAAAGGTCCTTGAGCATTTCCACACCATTTTTGTACCAGGGTTGCAAAACACATGGTATCTTTTTTTGTCACAAGAAAAATAATTCTTCTTTTAAAAGGTAACATATAATCCCCTGTCAGAAGAAGACAAGAAATATCTGTGGGGGGGGAGAAGGAAAAAAATAGTTGGATAAGTCAAATAAAGAGCATCAAAAGATTCATTGCCTGTGAAAAGAAAATTGGTTTTCATTGTTAGTAGTATCATGAACCATCTGAAATGATTATATCTATACAGTGGTTCTTTTCTGGACTTGTTTTCTTTCTTTTTTCCCTTCACTCTACCTATGACAAATTATCACACTGGTGATGTGCTCTTGTTTTGTTTGCTTTACACTTGGTCTTGTTTTCTTTGCTTTACCTTCAATTTTTTTTCGTTATCCTCTAGTCTGCATAAAAAACTTGGAGTTCAAGCAGGATATGCATTTTATAAACCAGATAATTAATATGCACAATCACTATATTTAACAGGATCCAACATGTAATACATCATATTCTTATAATAACATATAATATATGCATAGCAAAGGGTAGCATGTGGCTCTGTTCTCTGGTTGGACCATAACATGTTTGCCCACATTTCCTGTAAATCGAGATGCACTATGATTAAATTACTTAACTTATTCTTAATCCAATAACTCGAACACTGACATAATTGGTACTTCATTCTTGACTAAATTGTAAATCAGATTCCACAAGCATGAGGAAGAGATTGCTATGGTTATACAAGAAATTAATACTAGGATTCAGTTTTGTAAATTAAATTTTCTTTAGATAAAAACACAGTTTTTCAAACTACAGAATTTCACTGCCTTTGGCACTTTTTCAATATTTGGTTGTAGGCTTTGAGTTTGCTAAAAGGTGACTGTTGTATTGTGGGAAAGGATTGTACAATGTAAAGAGTATGTGTTCAACCCAACTGCCTAAAACTTTCTTGAATGCTTAAAAATTTAACTAAATTCCGCTTGTGGTTCAGTATCAGAGTGGAAGTATTACTTTGTAAACCCTGACCCATGTTTGGGAATGCCTTTGCTGATTTCAGTGCCCTGTATTTGTCAGTTATATTTTTCCAGTTTGGTTCAATTTGATGGATTTAGACATTGCACTTTTGTTCAGAGGTCCTTTTCTGTATCCAGTCATAGTTGAGAAAACACTGGAGGCTGAGGAAACCACTAGAACCAAAAGACTAAAGCTGTGAAAGAAAATTTCAAAATTTAAAATGTACTGACACTGCAAGAAAACTGTGAACAGCAGCTTTATTCTTTGCAATTTAGACACTTAAAGTCCATCTGTCTAGAGTTTGGGTTGCACAACTGTCACACTAAAGGGCATTTTCCCATTTGCTGCTTTGCTCCAGGCCACCCAGGGGTTTCCAGTTATTTTTAAAGAGGAGTTAGTGTGGAATTGGCAGTGGGAAGAATGCAGGGATGATATTCTTTTCGTCCTTTCCCTCCCCACCACCAAATCAAAGACATTAGTTCCACTGTGGGCTACTCACTGAATTATCTTAAATCTGCACAGAGCACAAACACAGGCAGTCTGAAGCTTCTAAAACCTATCAGTTTCTCTTGGCCTCTCCTATGAGCTGTAAAATTTACTTTTGATTATGATAAGATGCTCCAGCATGTATTTAAAAACCCCAGACCTGCTGGTCAATTAATGTCAGGATGAATGTATAGAATTACTCACTCAATATGACACAGCCACAAAGGTTTCACATTTTTTGGGTTACTACCTTCTAGGAACATCCCTGTGACAGAGCTCTGAACTTGGTCTTGAAAAAATATGTGTCATTTGAGCTGCTGGAGAATCCTTATTAGCTGCATAAAGCCTGCAAAAAAGAGTTAGGCAGGTCTAATTCAGAGAGAGGAGTCAACCACGTATTCAATAGAACAGTGTGAAACTTAAGGATCCTTTCAGGAACTTAGCAAGTTTTGTAGTTTATCTGTTATGTGGTAAGGGTAATTTCTTTTGTTTGATTGTTTAGTCACATTTTATTTCTGTGGTAAAGCAGTATCTACATTTTATTTTTATTTTTTTGAACGGTCATCCTGACCATTCTAAGATGTAGTTGGATTGCGTTCAGCAGCTTTGTATTAAAACACTTAATTCCATGTATTTATTGGAAGAAATATGAAAATGTCTGTGTATGCTGTGTGGATGGAAAATTCAAGATGATAACCCTTTCTAACCCTTCAAAAGGGCATGAAAGAGCAAGAGAGAATTAAGAACTTCATTAATTGCTGTAGCATGACGTTACAAGCCACCTGCACTTCAAAGAATTTACAGTGAGGCAGATGGATTGATGAATGCACCATCAAAGATTTTGAGAATGTTTATTTTAAAAATAAACTGCTTTCTAAGTCATTGACAATCAAAGCACACAATTTACAAAAATGTCACTGCTCTTTTTTTTTTGTATCCCGCATACTTTTGAAAACATATCTTTGGGAGTGGGGTTCAGAGATGATGTGTTTCATATGGAATAGATTTGAAACAATCTTTGTGTCATGAGATTTATATCTCTTGTGTGTAATGCATGTTAATAACTGAGGGCAGGTCAGTGGTTTTTTAATTTGGATGTGTGGGTCCAGGGCTCATAGAGGTGCAGAATTATTCCTTTTGAGTAAACTGGCTAGATGGAGACAACAGGACACAGGATGAGCACAGATAACAAAATAATGTGCACTGACAGTTTTAAAGAACCTGTGTTTGTATTCTCTTTTCAACAGAAAGGATGCTAATCTCTGCCTCAATTAGTGGCTTTCTGATTAGTAAAGTCTTGCTCATCAACTCATCAAAGAGGAAAAAAAAAACTTGAACCAAAGTAAATGTACCTCAGAGTGGTGGGCGACATCCTCAGTCCAATCATTCCAACAGCAAAAGTGTTACTCTTTGTATGTGGTGGGGAGATGATAATGCTCAGAGCTAAATATCAGATATAAGGGACAAAGCAAAGGAAAAATGGTAAAATGTTCACCTTCTTTTGAGTGCTGGCATTGCTACGTGCTCTGTTTCTTCTAGAATAGATCAACTCATCAAAACTTTTTTCCATGGCTGAACATGAGTTATATCAGAAATTTGCTATTAAGTTACTTTTGGAGCCACTCACAGTGTAAATTTCACTTTCATCATCTCCATTTCCTAAAACCATTATAAACAGCAAAACTGCTAATTTTTAAATCTATTTTGGTATCAACTTATACTGCTTGCTAGATGAGCTCTTTTAAGAGAAAAACTGAGATGCACATTCTCAATTAAAAAAAAAAAAAAAATCTAATTCTGCAGCTTGATTAGATGTTGATTGCTTCACAAAGTTACCTTTTCTTGCAGAGGGAGAGTGATTGAATATGTCAACTTCAGTTAAAAGAAAGCAGAAGTAAGTTTATTTCTTCAAATATCTGAATGTGAAAAATAGTAGAAATTATCTAATTCTTTTAGAAAAAAATAAAATGTTGAAAAAAGGAAATTAGGGAAAACCTAATAAAACTTTTAATGTCTAGTATAATATTTTCTGTGCAGATGCTTGGAACATTTGAAAATGGATATCAAGGGAAGGAAAAACAGTGGAGAAGGGGCATAAAAGATACAGTACTTAAATTTAAATCTTTATTAATATTTAGTGTGAGATGCTTTAGGAACATCAAATCAATCAGTCTTCCTTTTTTTTTTTTGCAATCAGGTAGTGGTATTCTCATCTAGATCTTCACTTTGAGAAAGAACATTCAGATGTAAAAGGATTGATGTGTCTGCAGATAACAAGGCAATTTAGTCTGCAGGCTGAGTCACTTACTTGCTTTGGGAAGAGAGAGAAAAATGAAAGACAAAGATTCAAAGATGAGGGAAATGGAAATACAGCCGTGTTGTGTCAGATTTGAGTTCTCCAAAGTTTTAAATGTATGAGTTCACTGAGTCCTTCCAAGTGGTTTCATTTGACCTTCGTACATGGAACACTAAGCATAACAGACTAAATATTTACTGAAGTCTTCAGTGATGAGTATTTGAACAATGCTGGCTTTTTTTTTTTTCCTATTAATACCAAAGAATAAGAATACCAAAGAAGAAATTGTATGATAAGTACTGATAGTGTATATAAAAAAACAGTGTAAAAGAAAAATGTAAAAGAAACTCTCCTTTTTTGTTTGTTTGAGATTGATTCATTGTTTTACATTTCATAGCTCTGTTTGGGTGGTGAGAGGAGACAATTAAATTAGGAATCAAAATATAGCAGCTTAAAGAGACCTTCAAAAGCAGAAATAAAGCAAGTTAGTTTCATTAGGTTAATATTTACTAAGCAAGGATTTGCACCCTCGTTGGAAAAGAAAATGAAGCATGTACAAATTAAAAAGACAAGAAATAATTTCTTACATGAAATACTGAACTGTTTGTAGGACGTTGCTGTCCAGAGCAGTCCTTGAGTGCCTGGTGGGACTGTTTGACTGTAGATTTACAAGGAAGTGTTTGTACCTGGTGTTTAGCCATATTCTGGCCATGTCAACCTCTGGCATAACTGTACCCTTGGATATGATTCCTTTTTTCTAGCATGAGCTACTCATCCTTCTAGGACACTGGGTGGAATGGCAACTGTAGTAAAATACTGCATTTCTACTTTAATGAGAAATATTTGCCATTTGCATCTCTCTTCTAGAAACCACAGCCTCCCTTACTGTTCTTCCTCCTTTTCCTTAAGGACGTGAAGGTAGAATAAGCTTTGTTGAGCTATTACTGTCTTTGCTCTTTCTTTATGTGAAAAATGATAGAGATGATATCACTGAGTATTTGATTGTTTTTATAATGTGTAAAATTTGTCATCTGCATTTGGCTGGGTTTCATATTCAGTGTAGGTGAAAGTAGATTTTAAGGTTGTGTGTGTTTTTTAAATACCTGAGCTACAAAGAATTTGGTGAAACAAACATCACTACATAGGATAGCACTTTTATTATCCCTTGATTCTTAGCACCTGAAATAATAATACACATTAAAGCATGCCTTTATGCAGTCGCAGGAAAGCTGAGATTCTAAACACCAACAAAATCCCTTTGTGATGCAGATGTGATTGGAAAGGTTGGAAGGCACAGAGTACAGGGTGTGGGGGTGGCAAAGTGTGTTATTTTACTCTTCAGAAGGAGGGATTTGCAGTCTTTCAGATAGCAACTTACCCAGATTTCACTATCCTGGCAGTGCTTTGGAGTGTCATCCTAAAAGATGACTGCAATTCAGATGTGGTAACTGAGTGCTTTGATGTCTCTCTCCATCCTTTGCACATCATAATCCATTTTCCTCCTCAGATCACCTCAGACTGTGATGTTATACAGCAGAATTTATATTCACTGTTTAGAAGAGTCTGAGTGATATCATAAATGTAATGGAATCTGCTTAAGCAAGGTCTGATCTTTTCATTTGGCATTTATTTCAAAGACTTACTTGCAAGAATGTTACATTTTGAGGAAAGATATTGTCATCTCAACAGTTTATCAGAATGAGATTTAAAGTACTGTTACTATTTTGGTGTTTGGCTGCATTTTGTAACTAACCATTAGCATCTCTTGAATTCAGTCGTGTTTCAGTGCTTAGAACAAACTTTGGTTTGTTTTTCCTACTTTTTTTTTTCCTTTATAATACTGAGATCAAGTATGTGGGTAAAAAGCTGGTCAAGCATGAAATTGTTTCTCAGTATTGTGGGCAGCGGTTCAAACGGCCAGAAAATCAGGAGAATTGTGAAGATTTTTCTTTTTCCAAGTGATGCTCAGAAACATAAGAGCATTAAATATTAAGGATAACACAGACAAATTTCTGTGATAAACTGTTAATAAACACTGTCTAATTGGGGCCTGTGTTTAGCTTTGGCAATACCTGTAGTCACAGCCACAAGTGCAAGAAGTGGTGTAGATCTTGCGCCTTATGGCAACTGCCACTGACAAGCAATTAGAGTCCATTATGATGGTGCTTATGCTGTACTAATTAACATTCTGTTGTGCTGTTTTCCTTGTGTGACCGTGTGACAGCCACGGGCACGATGGCCTCGGTGGATAATCAGCTGAGGAATTGCTAGGTGCAGTAGAATGTGCACAAAATGCATTTGAAGTGGATGTGATCCTCTCTTCCTGTGCTCAGGACGAGCAGGGCCAGCCTTCAGCAGGAGCTCCTGGAAAAGAACAGCAGTACATGCACAGGAGGGATGAAAGAATAATCTTGAAATTGCTCATGCCCATAATAATTAGTTGCATTTCAATCTACAAAGACAAGTTATAATGATCAGGCTGAATCCTGTGTATGATTAGGGTTGTTTAAGGCATGGTGAGTTAAGCAAGCTTTCCAAGTCACAGACTCTCTGATCTCCTCTTCAGACTACAAGAAAAGTGCTCATAAACTAAATGCTTTGTCTCAAGTCAAAAAGAAACTGATTTTCCTGTGTTGGGACTTCTTACTTCCAGTTTGGAATTGGGACCTTGGGAGTCATAAAACTGTCCCAGTGAGCTATGGCCAGACTGTGCTGCAGTTCTTCTTTAATGAATCCTTGGTAACATAACACTTTTACAGCTTGTAAAGGTCTGGAAGGAAGACAATGTTAAAGGCATGGGGGATGAAAATTAGATGAATGAACAGAGCAGGTAGATGGACAAAATCAGAATATTTTATCCTCCAGTATTATGTTTTTATGCATTTAATGAGATAGAACTGTGTTTTGGTAAACATTTTACAATTTTCTTTTGGCTTTTTGTCCTGCCAAGAGTTTGATGGAATTACATGTTTGCCATGGCCAGAGCCTAAGGAAGGGACAGGTGGTGTGACTGAGCCATGGCACAGTCATATGGTGGACAATTGTGCTGATATCCAGGGGCAGAAGCTCTCAGATGTGTGAAGCATTTCCCAGGCTGGGTTATGTGCTGCCTGTTGCTCATGACAGATAGTTTGCCAGTTTTATGGCCAGTATCAAATTGAATACATTAGGTCTTGAAAACACATTTTCATTTGAGTTCCTGCAAAGGCAAAAGATAATGGATGGATCTGACAGAGAACAAAAGACCCATTATATCAGGATCTTATTTTCTTCATGTAGTGCCTTTCTTCATTATTCATGTTTGCATTAGAGACAAATATGTCAAGGTGGAAGTTACCTGTCTTTATTTTACTTTTTGTTCAGTTGCTAAGTGCCAGGTCTCTGGCAAAGGGCAGTAGAATGAATAATGTATGAGAAACAACCAGAGGATGGGGATGTTATCCTCAGAAACACCTGTAGTGGGAAGGACTGTGGATCACACAAGGCACAGTATCTTTGCCACATGAAACCCCAGGAGATTTACTGTGTGTGTAATTAGGGTTGAGAAGATTCTCAATGAAATTCTTCCATGCATCTGCTCTCCTGGAAAAGTAATGGAGGAAGTGTAAAATGCAAGTGGTGACAACTTTCTTTCCTCTTCCATCTTCTCTCTGACTTCCATCCTTAAACTGGAAGTAGAGCTAGTTTGAAATGTTCTGGCAGAACAGGAGATTTTTCTTCAGGAGATTCCCTGAGGAATTTCTGCTGCAAAGCTAGCTTGCACATGAGAAATTAGCAGCTTCTGTGGCTGAAAAAAAAAAGTGGAAGCATGGATGCCTGGAAGTCCTTGTGACAGTCACTACCAAGGCTCACAATATGAAAGCAGAGAGCTCATGCATTTTCCAAAATCCAGGCTGAGACTGGGGCACTCTGAGTTTCTGGAGCCTTGACGTGATGTTTGGAGGCAAAGGGCAATATCAACACATCCTGAATCTTAGGCAGCACAAACATCAGCAACTTTCTTCTGGGAAAATTAAAATCTTTTGATTTAATGCTAGTAGGAGGTTAAGGTATCCTAACTTCTAGAGAAAGAAGACAAGCTTTGTGTTGTTTCATATGATTGTGCTGTGCTAGAGTGTTACCTCAGCCTGTGTCCTCTCATGAGCCCTGAGGTGCTTTGAGAGATGTCCTTTATGTTTTTCAATGACCTTTCCAGATTCTCCATAATTTCTGGAGGAAATGAATCTAGGGAATGGCTGTAAGCATTAGTTGTTTCCCTAAACTGAAAGTGACATTAACATCAACATCTAACTCCTTTATATATATATATATATTTTTTTTTTTTTCTGAGAAACTGATATTAGGTGCTTTGTATGAGAAATTACCAGTTTCAGATAGTTTGGGAATTCCACAAACTATTTGCAGAGGGAAAAAATAAAAAAGAAATGGAAAAATGCTAAGTGTTTGAGGGAAGACAACAGAGTGAAAACTGAGAGAGGAGATTTAAAATAATTTAAAATAATTAAATGGATGTATGAAGTTAGTTCAAGAATAGGCTGTGCACAAGCAGCAACTGGAGGAGGGAGTAAGCACATTGGTAACAGAGACTGCAAGGTAGACAATAGAGATCAAGGTGAGGATAAGCAGAGGAAGATGAGAGAGAAAGGGAAGAAGAAAGAACAGTAGGGAGAAAAATTCAGGTTAGGAGAGAATATAAAGAGGGAGAAAATGAAATGAAAAGGGGAGGGGGAGTATTGAGAAGAGAAAAATTAAGGGGGATAATACCAAGGAGCCAATTGCTTCTGTCTCCAGTGAGCAGTTAAAGCCTCCTTTTTATTTTGGTCTGTGACTGCAGAGAGAGATTGCCCCAGCCTTTAGAGAAGGATGCAGAGACCAGAAATGTGCAAGCTCTGGGAGGAGAGGGCTTACCAGGACTTTTCTGCAGGGAAAACTGTAGGAACTGACCTACAGTATGAATTTTTCCTTTTTAGAGAACGATCCTGTGCAGTCCATTTGGTGATTGCACAGGGTTTGGGATCCTGCTGGAGTTCCTCCAAGAGTATATGCAGTGGGCATTGCTGCTTAGTAGTGGAGACAATACTGAACCAATTGTGTCTTTGCAATTGGGAATATTAATTTTATGAGGTTCTTTGTCTAAAAGTGACAATGAATGTATCAGGCATCATAGCATGCAGATAAGGGAAGTTTTCATGGAAGGAAAAAAGTCGTTCAATGAGCATCACTCATCATGAGTGGAAAATATTCTTGAAGTTAAAATTTTATCAGGTTATTAGGACTGAAGTCTCCCCTCAGTTCTGTTAGAGAACTGGTGTGGGCACCAGCTTGTTCCTATTTCCAAGTAACAAACAGACTGGAGCTGGATCTCAGCGTTAAGCAGCTGCACATAACAAAAACTGAAACTCCATTCTGTTCTTGGAGCACAACAATAATTAAAACTTGCTGGAGATTAGGCTACATGGTGTTTTCAGAGTGTATATTTTGTTCCTGTGTATTATACCACTTAAAAAAGGGTAGCTTCAGATATGTCATTTTTAGCTCTTAAAATACATTAAATATTTTGGGTGTAAGTCTCGATGGTCAAAAGCTTTCAGGTATGCCTTTCACTCAAGCATCTGTAAAGTGCAGGACTATGGCATATAGGAAATGTTTAGCCAGCTGTAATAACAATTATATATAGAAAATTGATTTTAATAATATCATAGAATATCCTGATATTGGTACAATAAAAAAACCAAACAAACAAATGGTTGATGGTCTGAAAGAAGTTTCATTTAGATATCAAAATACTAAATCTGAAAGATATCACACACTATCTGCACTTTAGTGAAGCAGGAACATGTGTTTAAATCTTGCCCCAAATGAAGAAAACCTCATTTGAATTTAATTGAAATGCTATCTCTGTAGGTAGTAATACAACCATCTCACCTCGAGTGCACCTCAGAGTTTACAGCAGTATTTCTTACAAACTTCTTGAGATGCCTCAAGCTTAATTAAAAAAAAAACAAAACAAAACAAAACAAAACAAAAAAGCCTCCCCAGTTAATAAATGTATGAAATGGTCAGCTATGTAAGGTAGTTGGGTCACTGCCAATAAAACATTTAGGTAAATCTGCTTTAAGCTCCTTTGATAGTTCAAGTATAGATGTATTAATTAAATGAGGTTTTATAATACAATTTGGTCTTCCTTATGATACAATATTTGTCCAGGTGCGTGATTGCTGAAAGAAATGAAAAAATATGCCCTCACACTCCTTCCTTATCCAAGTTTAAATAACGTTTCTCCAGTTAGACCCATAAATTGTGTACCTCATTAAGCACAGGAACCAACAATGCACATATGCCACTAGTGTCCACTTTCCTTCAGAGATTTAGAGTGATGAAAAGATAAAAGGTCTGCCTACCAGATGGAGCTTGTCAGATTAGCAATTGGAGCAGTGTAGAGAGCACTGTCATATTGTGATTTTTTTTCTTTTCCTTTCCTTTCTTTTTTTTTTTTTTTTTTTTCCTCGGGACACAAAGAAATCCCCT
>VYXF01012217.1:1524-14177 GCA_013397295.1 Polioptila caerulea
AACAACAAAAAAAACCAACAAAAAACCCACAAACAAAACCCAAGAAGAACCCCATTTTGAAAACAAGAAATGTATTTATGTAGGCTAAATCTCAACATTCTCAAAGAAAAGAGCTTTTTTATCTGCAGTAAAAAGAAGAGTGGTAATAACAAAGAGAAAAAATTATGGAAATGAGAAGAGCATTATTGCAGTATTATATAGACAGCTTTCATGATAGATTGCTATTTTATATTTTGAATGTAGCTTTTGCCGAAGTCATATATCTTAAGCCACAAATATGTTTTAGGATTAAATAAGATAACTGTCTGATGTTGCTGTTCAATAGACAGATAGATATTGGACACAAGGTAATGTTAGCAGCAACCACCCCATTTATTCTCTATGTTACATCAAAATATTTTTGTGTCAGTCTTCCTTTCCTCGGGATTATTTCTGTACCTGGACTGCTGTTGAAATCTTTAGATAGGTTAAGAGCTTGATTACCAATGATCTATTTCATTAGTTAACCTAAATAACACATTAAATGTTTTACAGAGATGTATGGGCCAATAGTTAGTTCTGGAATCAGTAATTTTCTGGGACTAAGTTGCTATGTTCAGTGTCAAATGGAGTCAGACTGGGTAGAGGGCAGAGGGGAGCAGCCTGCACATAGGAGGCAGGAAGGTCATTGGAAATTGCTGAACCACGATCAAAGGAGTTGCATATTTCTGTGTGTGCTGTGTGCAACACATGAGCCTTCCTGCAACTGCAGGGAGGAGTCAGATCTGTGTTACAGGATAGTCCATAGGTTTCTTTTAAATCAACAGCGTTTTTGGAGTTAAACGAAGGAAGGACTATGTTGTGGTTATGACAAAGTCACAGAATACTCAGCTCAGTTCCCTCTTTCTGAAGCCAAGCAAGTGATTTGATTTCTTGAAAACCATAAAAAAACACGTTTTCTTTGGTAAAACATGCGATAGACAGTCCTACTAGCTGATGATTAGATTCATACCTCTGTGTTCTCATTCAAGGCTATTGCCACTGAGAAGTGCAAACAAAGGTCCCACAGCCTGCTGAGCCAGCTGCTTTACAGCTCACCAGCTTCCCCACTCTCCATCATGGGTTCTCTGTTTCTATAGCCCAGGCACCAGCATTGCTGGTCTCCAGGCTACACAAGGGTTGGTGGCCTTCAAAGAAAGTGGTCTTTGTCTCAGTCAGTCTGTAAAATGAAGACATCAACAAGCAGTCCCCAGAGTTGTCAAAGGATCCGCAACCTGTGTAAGAGTAAACCTGATGCTTAAATCTTTGCAAGACAGATGAGTTACAGGACCGAGCATTTTAGCTTTTTAAATGACCCTTCTAACTTCTGAAGAGAAGCTGGAAGCCTGAATTTGAACCTCCTGTGGGCTTTTATCAAAGGTCTTTCTTTGATGAACCTGGTCCAAATTATCTGAAAAGCTTAACACCTATGATAAAGAACAAAGCTCCAAAGTCAAAAGGAGGGTTTCATTTGTTTCTTATTTCCTGGCAGCTTTCTGCCTTGTGAGTGGAGACACGACAAACAAAAAA
Organism: Polioptila caerulea; assembly: GCA_013397295.1. Classification (NCBI taxonomy): domain Eukaryota; kingdom Metazoa; phylum Chordata; class Aves; order Passeriformes; family Certhiidae; genus Polioptila; species Polioptila caerulea. The sequence continues at coordinate 3,073 of VYXF01012217.1, forward strand.
CTACACTTAACTGCAGTGATTTTTCATGTCATCTTCCCCTGGCAAGTGCCTAGCTCATCCAATAGCTACCTGTAAGTACAGCATCATGAACCACTGTTTTTTAATCATTCTTTATCCTAAAGTAAACTCATTATATCTCCTTATCTGCAGGTGTCCTTCATTATATGTAGGACCAAAGTCCTCTGAGCACTACTGCTGTGCTGCTGTCCTATGGCAGACAGGAGAGGAGGGGAACAGTTCACCCCAGCTCCTGCCAGGCTCACTGCTACGCTCCTGCTTTTGTCAAAGTAACTGTGTTTGTCCTCAATGTAACAGTCTGCACCATCAATTAAATAAAAGTAAAATTTATTTGGTATAGGACAGAAAAATAAGGAGAACAAAATCACTTACAAAATAAATGTTAAGCAAAAAAATTCACAGAACTAGATTAATATTTTATAAAAACCTCAAACTTTAAGCATCTGATGGAAACGTTACTTTCTGCTCAGCCTGTTTTATGTTTCCCTCTCTCTTGTGTGGCTTGGGAAGCCCAAATTTAGATGTCTTCCTCTGTGTGCATTAGTTTACACTAAGCAATATTTACCACAGACAAACTGTATTTCAAAATGGCAACATACCTAAAAGGTTACTCCCTTAAGACATGCGGTTTCCATTTTTGCTTTTTTTTTCTGCATACCTACCTGCTGCATACTCACTGAGACCATCCACATATGCCCTGCTTCTGCCTGAGTTATTCCAATACTCCCCTCTTTGCCAATGCTCCAGTTTAGATTTTAACTGATTGGTCCAAACACATCCATCTTACAGGCTACAAGGTCCCTGTTTTCTTCCAACGTCCATTAAGAACCATTCCATGAATCTGCATTGAAAGTGCTCCTGGATATCTCAGGTGGGAGATTCTCCTTATTTTCTGGTGAACACTGTTTGAAAGATGAAAGTTCACACAGTCTGTGTTACATGGAGTCAACGTACCGCTGTAACAGGTTGTTTGCATCCAGCTGTGAGGCGAAGGTGTTCACACCACTGCGATGTGCAACTACAAAATGCACACTTTATACTGCAATTTTTACTCTGGTACTGCTAACAACATTCAGCCAACTGGTTTTTTTATTTACTTGAGCAATCTTCTCTTTTCCAGTGTCCTGTGGCCAAGGGGCCCTCTCTAGGTCTCTCAATATTTGACATTTTGCTTGAAATAATCTCACTTTGATCACTCAGCTCCATTCTTTACCTCCAAGGCAAAAAGTGCCCTTTCTATTTCCAAACTTCTGTACAGAAGATTGTTGTGTTACAACACATGTGAGGCATGACAGCAGTTTAGCTCCTTTATCCTCCACTCCAAGACAGATCTACTTCTCCAAGTGTCATGCAAACAGTTGATGCTGCAAGGAGAAACTACCGCCCAGTTTTTTTAAGTGACAATATAAGGAACTTCTTTCACAGTGCTGTCTTGCAGGAAAAAAAAAACCACAACCCAAACTTAAGATTCTTTTAGTGTTGGGAAATGCTGGCTTTTAAACAAGAACTTTGTGATGTTATTTATTTCATTTACAGAAATATACACTTCCTGAATCACAAGCTGAGTTTTCTTTAACAACTCTGAACATTCATCACTGTGACCTCTTCTCCCAATGGCTGGTGCAGAAAGTCATAACAAGCATAACATGCTTTTCTTCCAAAAACATAGAGGAGAAATTATTTTTACATGGTACAAAAGTTATTCTCACTTTATTTACGGAGCTGAATTAAACAAAAATGAACATCCATGGCTGTTGTCACGCAGTGTGAGCCTCAGTGATAATGTAAGAAGACAGGCTGAGGTGCGAGGGTTTATAATACAATGCCATTGAAACAAACCCAGCAAATCTTATATGCAAGCACTGAATCAAATTTAGTTCTGTAACCCATGCAACCACACCGAAGTCAGCTGGGCTGTGTGGACAGCAGCGTCAGACACTGGTTTTGGGACAGTTCCAAATTTTGAGAACAATACCAGCAACTGACTGTGAAGCCAACCACTGCCCACAAACACCTCACCTACACACGGATCCAGTGGCTGCTCCACACACTGAGCTCCACCTGGAGTTGGGAGATTGAGCATGCAACAACAGCAGGGCTTGGCTCAAACACTGTAAAATGCTACTATTCAGTTAGGACCTGGAAGAGCAATGTTTATTAATTCTACTGAGACACAGAAAAGTTGACTAAAAAAGTCATAAGGCACCGTTGATTGAACCTGTTTTGTATTATTCTTTTTTAACACTTCATAGTGAAATAAATACTTTAATAGTGATCATATTGTAAATAGCTACTGCTACATGAAGCAATATATTGAATGATAAAATGCTGCATTGTTCTGGAATAAATCTAGGGACTTCTACAGCAAAACATATAAATGGAAATGCTGTTGTTATGTGAACAAAAATACCCCTTTCTGCAGTATTAAGCTATTTTACATGTATGCCAAACATCTATTCTGAAGAGGTTTCTGGAGTAAAAAAGAATTGCTAAAACCTAAGCAGTTCAGGATTCTTGGCTTGTTAACTGAGGGCCTTTTACACGGCACATTTTAAAGTGAAACTGAAGCTGGTTTTCCAAGTCTTTGGTAGTGGTCCATATTTCTGGTCAGAAAACCTTGCTGAAATGATCAAATACAAGATATTTTGAATGATGTACAGAATTGGCAGAACATTGGGCAGCATTTTCATTGACTTACCAAAGTAAAACAATCATGTTGGAAGCAGGTAAGTTATAAAAAAAGATACAATGTCTGAAGGGTTGAGGTTTTTTTTTTTTTGGCTGCATAGCTATTTGGATATTAACAAGGATTTGGCAGGTCAAGGTACTGAAAATATTGTATTCTTAAATTCAAAATATTGTTCTTTAGAAAAGTATTAAGTGCTTCAGTTTTAAAATATGAGTACAATAATTTATCCCTAAGGTTATAATCCTAAAAATCTTATTTGGACTTCTATTCACAAAATAATATCCCAAAGAGACAGGCACTTTAAGTGAGATCCATAAAATACATATACAAATTCAGCATAGTGCCAGGTTTGATCCCAAGGTGCACCTGTCACATGGAGGTCCCACCAGTATCTGTTTAAGAAACTCCTACAGCCACGATCCTGCAACTGGATGTAGGTACACCCCTGCGCCCGCGCATTTAATTGCAGGTTCAAGACCATAAACAGTAACTTAAAATAGGTCATCAGATACAAAAATGTAAAAAACAAGTACAGAGTCAAATGCTATCACAGCTCACAAGATTTTGTAAACAAACACTGAAAAGACCAAATTAAATTTGATCTGGCCAAATCCAACTCTAGTCCCATCCCCTTCAATGTGATGTCCAGGCAGAAAGTGGATCTGCCCCTCCCCACTCACAGACAGAGCAAAGAGCCCTATGCACAGACATGTCAGCAGGGTCCAGACTCTCTTTGGCTAAGTGCCCTAGATTTTCAAGGACTGACCTCATTCTAGCCTCAGAGTGTACTTAGGATCGTATCTCCCAAGCTAGAGAAACATTTTCTTAACCTACATGATTAGTTTCTATGTTTTATTTTGGGGATTTTGAGCAGCACTCTGTGAAGCATGCCTGCTGACACAGGCTTGGTAGGGATCCCAAGGAACACGCTGAAGAAACATACTGCTGATGAGACTGAGGGGACATTTTCCAGAGCTAAACTTCAGAGGTCCAATTAACAAAGAGCTATCATTCACCAATATTTCAAATCCGGAATGATAATCTTCCTCTAATTTCCGAAGGCATTTTATATGCACTTAGATCCACTTGTAAAATTCACTCATACGAGCTCTTTTCTCATAGACAAAATTCAAAAGCCATTAAACATATTAACCACTTGCCACAATGTTAGAATACTTTACTCTTTCTTCTGTCAATGAAGAGCTTCTTGAAGCTCTCTGTAGAGACTCCTCTCAGCAAAGTTTGAAAAGACAGGCTTCATGGTCAACTCAGAAGACCAAACCTTTCCATTTCTCTTGAACCAGTGCAGACAGCAAATTTTGGATGCTCCCACTTGACTGTACAAACCCTGCACCCTCTTCACAACATCAAAGGGCTTTCACTGAGGAGTATTTTTTACCTCGGTTGCTCTACCATAATTGAAGTCAAACACAAACTCTCTGAGATTTGTTACCTAACTGCCAAGAAGCTTTTTAAGTCAAACCCCATCATTTAGTTGTACCAAAGAAACAACTGGAAAGCAGTCTGTGGAGCAGTGGCATTAGTGATGCTTTACAGGAGGAGCCTGCAACTACAATAATTGCTGTGTTTGCACTCAGACTCCTTTCTGAGGACTCTGCATGCAGTATCAGGCAGAGGGCATTACAGTAATCCAGGCACAGACGACATGATGTGGGTTGGTCCACATAAGAGTAGGAGAGAATTAGGTCACAGAACATATAACACTATTAAAAAATAGGAAAGAGGGTTAAAAATATATATATATATTTATGTGATAAATTCTTCACTTGTGCTTTTCTTTGGAAGATTCTCTGCAGATGAAAACAAGGCCAGAGACACTCCATCCTTGAGGCAGGATGTGCTGTGCATTGTTTAAGACTTGCTTGACTAAGCTGAAGTGAAAAAGTTAAAGATGAACTCTTTGTCGCCATATAGTAGATCTATGGCTTGCAGAAGCAGATAGGCTGAGTTAGGCATGCAAAGAAGGATCCAGGGAACTCTTGGCTACATTTTTTACCCAGCAACTATTTTTTTAAACATCAAATACTTTATCATTAAAATAATACAGCTACTGTACCCAAAGTGAATGAAAGAGCTTTGTTCAAGCTCTATCAGATTCAAAGCCAGACCTCCCACGGAGCTCTCCAGGGACAGGGGTTGGACACATGATGCACTCATGTTCTGTAGGGTCCACAAAATGCCTGCAGTTTAAGCGAATAAAATTCCTAGCGTTGAGCAACTATAGTCCATAAGCCACATCTATTACTTCTGCAACAGAGACTGAAGTTTGTTCCAGCTGGTAAGCCAAAAGTGGAAATCAGTCAAGGCAGACAACTTTCCAGTCCTGTGGACAGGAGAGCTGACTCGAGGGACCCTTGAGAACAGATGTCACCCAAAGATGGGCCAGGACCCATTTCACCTTGGTATAGGCGGCAGCGGGGGGGCACCTCTTTCTTTTCGGACAGACCCACCTAAAAGAGAAAGAAGGTTTTATTGTGTTACTCCTCCTGGAATACTCCTGCTTTTGGAGGGGGAGTTTACATTCAAGCAATTAATTCAGTAACTGGTGAAGATCTACTCATTTTTATGCCTGGCCATTAAAAAAACCCCACAAATTTGTAGATTCTGAGTATTTTATTATATTCTGAGTATTATATACTATTCTGAGTAGTTTATTAAACAACATCAGAACTTCAAACACTTAAAAATAACGTTTTTAACTAATGCTATCCCTAATGCCTGGAAAGCACATGTATTTTGGTCCATTGTCCCCTTCCCAAAACAGACTGATAGTTCTTGTTAGCCTTACTCATTTATGTGAACACACAACTTCTCAGTGCTACTTACAACACATGCAAATCTCACCAAAAAGTGGTGAGCTCTAAAGACAGCAAAATTTCAAAGCTCTTAACATTTTTCCCCTATATGAAGATTTTCATAGCAAACTCACAAAAGGAAACACAAAAAAATGTGTATGGTACTTTGGCTTCCTTTGTGGGCTAATATAAACAGGATGAAAGCTAACAGGGCAAAGTGAACAGTCAGAGACTAACAGGAATTTCTGCTTCAAACAAAAACTTCATCATCTGAAAACAGGAGAGAAACATCTAAGTATACAGATGATTACAGGTTAACTATGAGCCACCAATGTCACTGGTTGTGAAAGAAGTAATTGATCCTTGGGTATATCAGGCAAAATACCACTAAAAAGGCAGGAAAAATTCATGCTGTCATAGAAGACATGTTAGAAACCTGAGCAGGAACAGCATGTAACACTGATTGGAAAAGACAAAAACCAACTGAAATGTATACCCAAGCAGCTCTGATGATCAGAGAACATGGCTTGGAAGCAGAGTGTAGTATGTCTGGATTTAATCAGCCCAGCAAAACAAAAACTGAGGATACGACTGCTGTCTTAAAAAAACATGAGGAGTTTAACACACGAGAGGAAAACTAAACTCAAGGATGATGCTGGCACAAAAATAAATGAGTTGTGCATGAATTTAGATGGGAAACAAGGAGAAAATCTTGATTTTGTGGTTTTGCCTGCCTAGAACAGAAGGGCTGACTATAATAGCAGAGCTGGTCACTTACAGTACATGTTTTAACTTTTAAAACAAACAATTCCCCACTCAAAAAGTTTTAGTGGGCTTGTACCTGCATTTAGCTTTCCCTGTGTGGTGAGGAAGGATGAGCAGACTGTTTGTCCGAGAAGTCTGGAAACCTCAGCATCCAGACTCTTCTCCAGGCACATTGGTTATAGGACAATACACTGAAATTCCAACTTACCTCTACTGTCATTTCTTGCTAGTTTACTGGGATAACTTCTGTTCATGGGTACATATGGCTCTGGAGGTGGCAAATCAGATATCGGATGAAAAGAAAATCTGCTTTCCCATTCATCTGAAAAAAACCCCATGCAATTTACTCATTAGTTTTCTGACATAGCTTAGGAAAGTAAATTGGCATTGACATCATGTTTAATGCATGTTTTGAATTGCAAAATGCTTACACAGCTAAGTACTGAACCAGCATTCTCTTAGGAAGTCAGAGAAGATGATGCTTTAGGTTAATTTGAGAATGAAAATTTTTATCAACTGATCGTTGTGCCAATTTAATGCAAAATCAGGAAAACAGCCATAATTCCACTAAAATAAGTCTTTTTCTCCCTTCCATGTATAACAGATCTGCTTTTTTAACACACACACACACACACACAAAACCAGAACCACCTAGTTTCTCCTACTTCAGAACAGTATTTTGTTCCTGGTATAGAATTTACCAATATTCCTGTATCACTGATATACTGAGCTCAAAAGCATCATTAAAAGCACACTTCTATAAGCACTATTTTCTCTCTCTTAATATTTATACTGGAAGAAGAAAAATAACCATTATGTTAAAATTTATGACAGAGAATCCTGTATATAACTACTGTCAAAAATGGAAAAATACATCACTTCAAGTGATGTATCTTTAGACTACAGGGGCCCTTTTGCTGTACTTACTAAGTCTATAGAGTTCTACATAAAGCAAGCTGACCCGTTTCTTCATTGAAATAATAGGAAATGTTCCAAGAGCTCTGTTCTGCACCTGATTTTGAAAGCCTAAGGTAGAAAGTGTGTCATTTCTTTACCTGCTTGCTTCAGGACTTTGCAACTGTAACTTTCTTGCGATATTGCTGCATAATGTAATGAACAGCTGAGTAAGTTCCACCTGGCATTTATACATCTGTTATTCGCTGGATCCAGTTTTTCTGTGTTTACTCCCAATGGTTGCAATCAGAAACCAGTGTGTAAAGGAGCTGCATGTTCTGAACCCTGAAAATAACTTGTGTAGGAAGAAATATGCCTGTGATCCTCTGCCTTACCTGGTGTGTGAAGATGTTTGAAAAGCATGAGTTATAATTTCAATTTCTGTTTGCTTTTTTCTAACCTTATAAATGTCAGGAATACTAATTTTGGCCTCCTGTAATTAACTGAAGGATTTATCTGTTCTAAGCAAATAGAAAACAATTGAAAAGAAAAGCATGACAAATCTTTAAAACACAGCAATCTTGGACCTCATCTTTTTAATAAACACTAGCAGAAATAGATACTTGACATTTTCATCAATGTTCTGACAATCTCTTTCCTCATCTGTTTTTCAGCTTTCAGCTTTTGAGTCATCTAACTTCTTCCGACTTCCAAAGTGTCAGTGTGGCTGTGGTTTGAATTCATATTAGAGTTGAAACGATCCCCTTCCTTTTTCAGGGTATTTTTCAAAGGGTTCTTTAGGAGACTGTATTGATGACTTTGCAATTCTGCTCTGTGTATGGCATATTTATTCTGTTCTTGCTAAGGTTAATTGAGACCCAAGTGACACCTCTGTTGGTCAGAAATCAAAGGTTGGCACTAGGAACAAAGTCCGTATCCCAAACCTTTTTTGAGGTATTAGGGCCAAAAGCCACTAGACCTTCTGTATGGAGGGCAAACAGCTGGGAGGATGGCTCACCGTCCCCGGGGTCCTGGAAGCCGTTTCTGACAGCCGCGGGAGGCGGCGGCGGCGGCGCTGCCGAGCCCGGCCGGTCCGGGGGAAGCGGAGGCCGTGCTGCACCTCTCTGGCTGTCCAGCCCCGCCCGGGAAGGCAGCTGAGGAGTCGTGGGCAAAGCCCTGGAAGTGCTTCCGTTCCTGCTTATGGGAGGAGGTGGTGGGAGCGGGCCTAGAGCGAGGCAAGCAAACACACAAATGCTGTTAACACCAGGGGTTATCTGCCAGTGGAAAGCCACTGCTGCCATTCCAATGTCTCCCACTAACAAAAAGGGCTGGTTTAGAGCCCTTGGCCCCAAGGGGTAATGGCCCTCAGCACCCACTTCCCTGACCTCCAGGGCTCTCTAGGGATTTAGTGCTGATTTGGAGAGTACAGCTCAGAGGAACAGGATGTATCTAAACATAAACACACTGCAGTGTCCATGTTCCCATTCCCCTCAGCTACAGAAGCCTCTGTAGAGGTCCTAGTCCTTGAAGCTACTTTTAAGCCACTCTAAATTAACAGTGGCCACAACAAACAGAAGCCATAGCTGGGATTCAGGGTGCTGTGGAGGTCCAAACTGTAACACATTTCCTTTCTATGCACCATTGCAAGGCAAGAGGACGTGTAGCAGAAGACACCTGCTAACCTCAGAGGCTCTTTGTCCGTAGGGGTGTCCCCTCTGGGTGTCACAGCCAGGTTCTGTGGTGGTGCACAGGGGAGGGAGCTCTGCCCAGGAGTGGCTGCGTTAAGCAGCAGCTCATCAGCTCACTCATTTATAAACAAATGAGCTGCATGACAGGTTTTTCAGTAGTTGGAGCATATCCATCTCCCTGTAAACTGGAAACAGACCTCACACATTGACTGGCATCTCCAGTGTTTATGTATCTGTAACTGGCACAGACATGACAGGTCAAATCAAAGGCACAGCCTATGTAATACAGACAGGGCTGTCCTCAGGGCAGGGGAAGGGTGCTTCTACAAGAAAAGTAAATAAAGACAGGAAAGCGGCTTCTGCCAGGGAGAGAAGTGCCCATGGTTAGGACACAAGAAGGTGAAGCAGAGGGTGTGGAGAGTTATGCATGTTTAGAAGTCTCACTACCTCTGTTTGGCGCAGTTGGGCAACTGACAATTATGTTAATTTTAAATAAATGCTTCCCTGTCTTGATGAAATCTATCTACAGACATACACTTTAAAAAAGAGAGCAGTAGATATTGTGTCTCCAGCAACAAGCATTGAAATGTTTTAAGAAACATGCTGTACTTTGTGTATTTTTGCTCCCCTTCTTATTTTACAAATTACTAAAGTTTGCCTTCAGGGAATGGTTTCAAAGAATGAGAAACATTCAGCAACTTTCAGAATAGTTTTGCTTGCTCTCTCTAAACCTAGCTAAACTCCATTGTCTATATTGAACTGCTGCAGAATAGGTGTATTTATGTTTAGAATGTATTGCTACAACTTTCTTCTACTTACTGAGCCAGAACTTAGTGTAGGTTTGCTAAAACCACCTGCCTCAGAAAAGGGTCAACTAGGAAAGCACTGGCAGAAGCCAAGGCCATCACAGAACAAACTCTTGGAAGTGACTGAATAATTGCAGACACTCTCTGCAACTTTGATCCATCCCCCCAGTCAATTGTAATGGGATTTCTCTGATTTATTTACTACAGGTTGCACTAGTATTGTGCCATCCTCTGGGATTGCAAGCAGCTCCACAAAGCACAGTTTCAGGGCCACTATTTTCTGTAGATGCACAGCTGCTGTAGGTGTTGGAGATCTAGGCTAGTTCAAGGAGCTGGAAAGCAACATAGCTGTCTGTGGGAGCTCCCATGACATTCACTTCTATAGTCTAGGACTGGACAGGCTAGAGATGATTTCTGAGTTTATTCCAAAGGACGAAATAAATGAAAGGCAACTCTATGGAGTTTCCCAGCAGTATCTTCTGTGCAATGCTTTTCTCCACCTAATGTTACAGGGCTTGATTTTGCCTAAATTCTCTCATCTCCAAAGGGACAACTATCAGCTATCAGAGAACTGAGTTATGATGCGCAATTCTTAAAAGTTATGAACAATAGTTCACAAAGTACATTACGAAATTGCTCAAAGGCAACAATTCTACTTTTAGCCTAATTTGATACCTACATATGGTAAGTAACAACACTTAGTCATGCTGTAACAAGTGCTATTACATTTAACAACTGTTGGCTAGGTCTTTTATTAAAGCTATTTGTATTTGACTGTGTGTCTCTGAACACGTAGAAGGTCAGGCTTCATAAACCTCCGCTCGTGAGAACACGACCATTAACTCATGCTGGTTGACTCAGGAAGTTAGATGCTGTCACGTCACCAGAAGCTTCTTTGCAACAAAGAACATAATGGGGAAATCCATTTGCAACCCTTTTCAATTACAGTGACTATAATGAAAGTTACCAAGATTTGTTGAAGTACACGTGAGCACACTGGTGATGCACTTTGACTTTCCTTAAAGCCACTGTGATGCCCACAAACCCTAGCTTCCAACTTCGGAATCGCTAGTGCCTAAGAGGGATGTATGCCATCCTAGGACGTGTTTGTTGTGCATGTGAAGCTGGCAGGGGCATGGCAAAGCACCTTCTCCCCGTGCCACCTGTCCCGGCCAAAGCTTCCTCACCCCGTGCCATCTGTCCCGGCCAAAGCACCCTGTCCCCGTGCCATCTGTCCCGGCCAAAGCACCCTGACCCCGTGCCACCTGTCCCGCTCCCTACCTGAGCGGCTGGGCGGGTCTCTGACGGGCGGCGGGGGCCTCTCGCCGGGCGGAGGGGGCAGCGGTCCGGAGCGGCCCCCGCCGGGCGCCGGGCACGACCCCAGCGAGATGTTCCTCTGCGGCAGCCGCGGCATCTCGTCGCCGCCGGC
>VYXF01012217.1:14438-57656 GCA_013397295.1 Polioptila caerulea
CCCGGCGGCGGCCCCGGGAAGCGCGGCGGCCCGCTCGGCGGGGAGAAGGGCTTGGCGGCGGCGGAGCGGCCTCCGGGCGGCAGCACGGGCGGCCGGCCGCCCCCGGCGTCTGCGGACACAGGAGAGGGAGCATCAGCACCGTCGCACCAGGGCTGCGGGTCCAGGGGGGGCCGCGTCCGAGGCTCTGCGAGCGGCCAGGGCGCAGCCCGGCACGGGGCACCCCTGCCTTGAGGCTCAGCCCCAACGCCGGTACCGTTGGGAAACCACTCCAGAGCACCGGCTGCCATCCCGATAATGCTAATGAGGCACGAGTTAAGAGGCCACAAAGTAACACAAGTGATGCAGCCATCATACAGCAAGCAATGAAACAGGGAGGGAGGGGTTGGTGAAGAACAAGTCCTCAATACCATCAACATGAAAGCAAATAAATCTTATCTTTTAAATTACGTTTAACAAAAGTTCAGCAAAAGGATCTTTTTCAGCCCTGTCTAGTAGCTGTGATCTAAGGATGTCGTTGTGCACATCAGGAAGAAGGCAGCCAGCTCTGCAGTTCACAAGTACTGTTCTGCAATGCCAGGAACTTTTGTATTAATGCAAGTTCCCAAAAATAGACTGTGACATAAGAGAAAATACCAGCTCTGAGAAACTGTTTTGTATGTGCTGAAAAATTATGTTAGGCTATAAAATATGTACTATTTATAACACTCTACAACCCCCATTGCATAGACCTTCTTCAACAAGTATGAAATCCTATGTTCTTAAACTTAAAAAACTCAGTGGCCCCAGATGTCCTTCGTTTAAAGGGGCATGAGGCTTGGGGCAGCTGTTTAGTCAGCCAGAAGCACACTCCAGACAAGCCTCCATCTGCAGTGTGCATACCAGCCAGCTGGGATGCCTCATGCACTCCCTAAGCAGCAAATCATGCTGTTGTGGAGCTGACAAAAGTACTTTCCATTTGGAGAGTAGATCCTTTCTCCTGGTACACAACAAAGAATTAGCCAGGATCCTCCTCTGTTCCCCTCTGGTCCTGCACACCCAACAGCTAAGGCAGGACATAATCTGCCTGACTGTACTTTGCAGGTAGCCATTCAACACTAGCAAGATCATTAGTTTTAATCAATAACAAGGAGGATAGGTGGAAAGGGAATCTGGCTTCTCCCTCCTAAAACCTAATAGCAAGAATAAAATAAAATTCAAGCTGAAAATTACATTTCCTAAGAGCCTATGATATTTGATGGCTTTCTCAATCCCAGCAGGTGCTTATGAAGGTTTTAAGCAGAGGACATTCAAGGTCTTTCTTACCAGCATCTCGACTTGCAGTACATCTGAGCTTTGGCATTCCTGCTTGAAAAAGGCCTCCAAGGCCAGGTGGCCCACCACCACCGAAGCCACCACCACTGCCACCACCAAAACTCCCACTGCTGCCACTGCCACCTCCTCCAAAGCCACCGCCACCACCTCCAGCAGATCCTTTGGGTTCTGTTGGGAAAAAAGATCCCCCATATTAGTGAAGCAAGACTGATCCTACAAAGTCACCTCTTTCATTAGAGTAATACTTGTAGCTGGGGAAAAACGATGATGAACTTTCAAAACACACAAGGTTTGGATGATCACAGCGACCATCATCACCACCACCACTGCACTGTGGAGGAGCTGGTGCAGTAACCATAATAACTACAGCCCCTGTGTTTTATTAAGCCATCACTTTAGTCTGCTCTAGACTGGAGAGCAGAGCAAATTTCTGCAGAAAATTTGAAATTGAGCATAGATGGGACCTCTGAGAATATAATGTAGTCTTTGTAAGCACCTTAGTTGCTTTTTCCTGTTTCTCTGTACTTTTGCTTTCTTATCCTTCCCCTCTACTTCTCCATAAGCAGAGAGAGGGCAATCTCATGGGAAAAAGGGAAGGAAGCAGAAAGGCAGAAGGTCCTTCCTCTTGAAGGTATCTCTGGAGATCACTGCTGGGAGTGCACAGAATTCTCTCATTATTGATGATATTGCAACATATCTACTTATTTAAACAAAACCTAGTAGGAAAGGAGAAGCCATTTCTGTAGGTTCAGAAGTGCAATGACAGGATCATTAGCTGTTAATGCTTCCAGTAAGCAGGAATTATTTTATCAGCCCTCCCTCTTTTCTCTCCTGTTTCTCTCTAATGTCAATATTTCTGCTGTGACAACTGACTTGCCAAAAGTAAAATGAAAGTGTTTCCACAACTACAATACAGCCTTAATCAGAGCATCACTGCAAAATCAGCAGGTGCACAGGTTGGGATATCTGTGAAGATCATCTCTCAGATGCTGGGCCACATAGGCTAAGATCAATTGCTTAATTTCTTGGAATCTTGATTTCCACAACTTTGGGTGGGTAAAAATTTCACTGACTACAGAGTAATTAAAACCTGTGGATGAAAAGAACTTAAAAATATTTCCCCAAGAAAAAAGGAAGACTGTATCCATAGGAGAATGTTCCACATTATCCTTCTCTTTCTTAAGCATGTCAGCTCAGTTCAGCTCTGACTCAGATAGGGTGTGAACCTCAGGAGAAATGCTGCTACCATGGTTTAGTCTTTCATCATAGTTTGCTAATTCACGTAAATAAGATAATAGGCTGCATCATTCTTATCTTACTGTTTACCCCCTCCTTTAATCCTCTCCAGCTCATTACTATAGCTAGAACATGTAACTTCACATTCAGAGAGAATCTTTAAAAACTGTAGCCGGCTGATTGCAGAACTGTATCTAATTTTTTTAAAAATTATTTTTTATTTGGTCACACGCCTCTGGGCATTTCCTTCTTTCGTCATCATGCTGCTATCATAGTCCAGCCTTTAATTGCATGGCCAAACCTAGACTGAGGTGTATCACATTTGCTATTCTGTACAAGTGTCTTTTCTCCTTAGGTAATGAATGCTGTTCCTCTGTCAGCACAGGCCTATGTTCTTCACTTTTCTCCTGTTTCTGTTCTGCCTTCCCAATACCTTTGCTACAAGGGCTTCTCCAGCCTCCTCTTGGCACCTACCAAGATGTGCTGTCAGACACAGCAGCAGCACAGCTGGATAGAGACCTTATTTCCATTCAGGTAAACAGAGTCACTGCCTTGTGCAGTACTGCTGGGCTGGCTGAGCAGTAAGGCTCAGCCAAAGAGATAACACCCCTGAGTGACTCCAGGAGTGGCAAAACTGCATGAAACAGTGACACATAGAAACACATGTGGCTTCTGGCTCTGGTTTTGCTCTAAGTGGTACTGGAGCCAATGGCGTTCTGGCAGACATTCATTTATTCTTATATTGTTTATGCAAAAGTAGAGTCTGAAATTCCACTTTATTCTCTGTCCTCTCCTCAGTCCTTATGGGGGTTTTGTTTGCCTGATCTGCTGCGGGTCCTCAGCAGAACTCCTGGTAGGGCTTGCATCGGTTTCAGATACAAACAAACCGGAAAATAAACCACTTTATGACAATTAGCAAACAAATTAGCATTCACATTTCATAATCAGTACTTGATTTCTCATCTGACTGTTCATTCATGATGAATAGAATTTATTTTTATGCATACCAATTTCTGGCACTTTCTTTTATCTACCCTCATGGCAGTTCATCTGATGATATATAAAATAATTTTCTGCTTTCAGATCTGTAGAACCATTCATGCCTACAGAAATTCCAGCCTGTAGAATCATACTTACTGTCTAGAATTGGAGCACTTCTGTCATTAGTAACAGTCTTCTTGAGCTTTTTTCCTTTGGTAATATCAGATAATAGAGCATTTCGCCCTGCTTGTTCTGACCTGCTTAGGGATGGCTTTTCAGTATTTGCCTACAAAACAAAAATTAAAAATGAGGAGGCAAAATAAACTCCAACTTCTAAATACAAAGTTCAACTCAAATATGGTAGTTACTTGAGACTTCAGTGTCTGTTTTAGCAGCATTGGAGTAGGTAGCATGCCACATCTAGTTTTGTGAATGATATTAAAGGTAGCTGGCCTTGTTACTGACTCAAAGTCCCTAACACTACTGCTGCTATTCTAACCCACATTATTCATTAGAAACACAACACTGCTATGTGAATTCACCTTTTTTGAACTCATGACTTAGAATCTCTGATTTTTTAAAGCCAAGGCATATCTGTGGCAAATTGCCATTTTGGAGACTGAACAAGAACAGTAACTTGACACATAACAGTATCAGTACACACATAAATTGATTATACAGGAAGGTGGACATTCTTGAAAGTTGTGATGAAATACAATTTCTAGGTAAATCACAGCAAAGATGGACCTTTGTCTACTATTTTAGCTTAGATAGAAATACTAAAAAATGGCAATTGCCACTTCAATAATATTGACCTCTTCATATAGACCTAATAAAACCTTTAGACATATGAGGTTTGTCTCAATGGTCCTCCCTTTTCATTTTATTTTTTGGTGACACAATTTTTCAAGAAAGAACAAAAAACTCCAAACAATACACTTATGCATATAAGTGTATACATGCAGAAATATATGGCTCTTTCTTCTAGGAGACAATTCCTGAAACATTTTCTAAGCTAAGAGCTATCCTTACCAAATTTAAACAATAGGATTTATCTTTTTCCAGCTCAAGTTATGGAAGTACTGGAGTAGAACAAGAGAGAAGGTAGGAGTACAGGTTAGGAGAAAGGCAAGCAGATAGCAAGACTTCAACTCCCCTTAGACAAGCTGTTGTCTCTCCACCAGACAAAATGTGGGAGGAATAAAAGGATGGAGAGTTAGAGTGGATAGTGACATCCATATGAGAACTGGAAGGCAGTGGAAGTGATGGTCCTTCTCATAGGATCAATGATCAACCATAAACAATATGTTGGAGAGCTTTCCCCAAGTATCATGGATACCCTCATCCACACCTGAGTATCTCTGGACACCCTAGTCAAAGTGACAAGCAGCAGCAGAGAACAGTGCATATATTTACCTCCTGTAAAACTTACCAAGGCCAGTGTTGGGGGTGGAGGGGGAGCTGGAGGGGGAGGCACAGGCATGGTGGAAGGCTGAGCTCTGTCTGCCCTTGCTAAGAAACCTGCACAGCAAAACACAAACACACAAAGCCCAGAGATTAATACATCCTAATAAATAAACTTTACTCAGCTAAAAAATATCTTCGCAGCTAATAGGTTTATCTTCTACATATTTGAAGTCTAAATAATCAGTAAAAAGCACTTTATATTTAATTGTATGGAAACCAGATGCGTCTTTAAACAGGTGCTCCCTAAATGATCTCCACTGCCATGCAAACTCACAGATATACCTCCAGTTTTGAATACTTACACAATCCATGCATTGCTATGGCAGTGCACAAAATGCAGTAACCAAATTGAACTCGGTTAAATCCAACAATCTTGTTCCCATGGAACAACCCTTACTTCAAGAAGGCATTGTACTTTTAGATCATACTCAGAAAGAGAAACTGACTTGTTAAAAGCCTTTAGCTGCTAAAAGATTCCTCCACTTACACTGTTATGGGTAGAGTGGAACAGCAGAGCTCTAGGATGGACTCATGCTCCTTCCTCTCTCCCTGCTTGTGCTGAACATCCCAAGCTCCATCACCACGTCTGAATGCACCTTCTTCCTCCTCAGAAGCAGCACACACAGACATGTTCTGGATATTCTCCGTGAGGAGGAAGAGCAAGCAGGCAGCCTGGCCTCTCGGCTGCAGACAGAAAAGCCTGACTGCCAAAGCTCAGCCTTTTACAAGCTCCCCTGCCAGAGACCAGGCTCCCACTTTTCCCCACCCCAAGCTGAACTTTCAGCCTTGGGCAATCCTAGGAGGGTCACACCTGAGATATAGAAATTTATTGCAACAAAACTATGGAACAATGACAACAAAAAAAGGCCCACATGCCAAGGACTATATTTTCGAGTCACAAGGGCTTTTTGTGGCATTTTGGCACACAGCTTTCTGGAACTGCACCTATCAGGGGTTTGGAGCATTTCTAATAGTTCTATGGCATTTTAGCATGTGCTTTACTCTTTTATCTGAGCTTTCACCCATGCTGGCCATTCACCTGAACCACCTTTACTAACAATGATTTGCCACCACTTATATAATGTTTGTATAAGACAGGTAAACACAGTGGGAATAGGAACAAGGGTAATTCTCCAGGCTGATGGCTGAGGTCCCCAGGGCATTTATTTACATGAATACACAGCTCTTACTTGTTAAAGTAACTTAATTGTTTTAGATGAAACCAAGGGGAAGTGTAATAGCACAGTATCTGCCAAATCAACATCCTGCCAGGTACAGTACCCTTTACAGTTAAAATGAACATTAGGAAAATGTGCTGAATGAAACAAAATGGCATTTGCAATGAGTCACCCCCTACAAAGTCTGTAATGGCTCTGACATGATCCATGATATGTGTGTCAGAAAAAAATGTTCAGAAGAACAGATTTATCTCATCAGATGCTCATGCTTCGAAATAATTAGAATACAGCTGTAACCTCCCTTCCCTCCCCCCTCTCCTCCCCGAATTGCTGAGTTACCTTCCTCAGAAGAAATATTTTCTGAAATAAGACTTTAAAGGATTTTGTGTAAAATCTTTAGGGAGGAAGGAGCCAGACACACCACGCATAGCTCTGGCTGACCATCTAGAAAAATCATGGAGTTCCAAGTGGTGTGAGGCAGTAGTGCTGTCTTGAGAGCCTGCAGCTTTTCTTCTCCCATACTGCAGAAACTGTTTCCAGTGACTGCGGAAAGAGCGAGCAGAGCAGAGGGGAAGCTGGCGGATCGACAGACACTGACAAAGAGGAAACTGTGTGAAGCCAAGCCTACACAGTGCTGTGCAAATGCATGCGCTCACAAAGTCCTGCAAACAGACCAGCCTGCTCTCATCAGTCCTCTGCTACGTTACCGAGCATCTTAAGTTCCTCCAGAGAAACAACAGCTTCATATTCAGAGGATCTGCTTGAATTTACTTATATTCCCATCTCCCAAATTTGTAGGTCTCAGTTGTTACATAAAACTCTGCACAAAGCCCTATCCTTTCCCAATCAGCATATTCTAAATGCAATATCTGAAATCTGAAACCTATTAAAAGCACCAAGACTAATGCTGCTTTGTTCTTCAGCTTCCTGTTTAAAAAAATAGTCAACAGGAAAATTATTTCTTACAGTAGACCACAACCATCCTGTTTCTTAACACAGTCTTTTCACAGCTGCAGTTGTCTCTAGCCTAACTGTGCCATGAAGGTGTTTCACCAAGCTTTTAACTGCTTCATCGGATTAACAAAAGAAATTCTTCTCTCTGCACTGCTTTGCTAAGAAGTCAAAGCAGTCTAGATAATGTACCATCAGTCTCCTTGGCACTCTATGTGTCATAGGAAAGTTTCTGGAGCAGGCAGAATATGGTTTGGTTTGATATCCACCTTTTAAATGAATCCCTTAAGGCAGCTCAGACCTGAATGCAGCAAGTGAGCCAGGTGGTCTGTGAAGCACTCCCTGTAAAATACCATAACCTGTCTACCTCCATGTCAGTTAGAGATTGTTTCCTGCTTGGGCTGCTCTGCTCTACTTTTTCCCCCTTTTAACTGGATTGGTTTAGACCAGCTTCTTAAGGATTGGTGGCATAAAGAGGAAGTAAGGTGATGCTTGAAGCCTGAGTTCTCTAAGGGGAAGCCACTACCCACAGACACATCCAGCTTCTCCAAAACCCTCTCTGCACACAGGATTTGCAAGGAGGCAGTGGGGAGAAAGGCACTAGGTGTTCCCTCCTTCTCTATCCCATCTTACATGCACCTGTACTCAATTGCTGCACACCAGCTGGTGTTTCTGGTACTGAAGGGCTCTCTCAACAGAACTGCCATCGAAATTAAGTACGCACTGGTGAGCTTGCATTTTGCTGCTGTTGTACAAGCCCTCAGACAGGCTGGAAAAGAGCATTTTGGAAGCAGAGGACAAGCTTCTGCAACAAGCTAAAGTCTGGAAAAACTGGCCTGAAGTTTAACACGAGCATCCTGCAGGGCTGTTTACTCATGGTGCTCTAGAGCACACAGTTCCTTTAGGAGCCATCAGAAAGGAGATCACATGGCGTGACTGAGAAACCTGTGTGCCCACACAGAAATGTATAATGTGTACACTTACAGAGCCCATAAAACACCCTAGATTGTCACATTTTAGTTTGAAAATAAAGTTGCAATACTGCTTCACTCTTACTTTTGTCACTCTGACTCTGCTTCTGCTGATGAAAAAGATTTTTAGAAACCCAAGTTGAAACTTTAAAGTAAGAAACAGCACATCTGTCTTTGAAGCTCTAACTCATCCTTGCTGTTTGGTTGTTAGATTTTGTACAATCTATTTCTTTGTCTGACTTGCTATAAACAAAAATAAAAGATTTTAAAATTTGATCACTATAAGCCTATATGAAGAATGACAATGGTCTGAAGAGATGCAGTGACCTAGTGACTTGCTCTCACAGTGCAAGACAGTGCTGGGAGTAGCCCTTGGGATGAGAGCACCTCTGGGGTACAAAACCAAAGCAGCTGAGTCAGCACAATGCAGAACTCAAATTCTGCAGCTGCTTTGTTCATCACCAGTTCACAGGATCACTCTTTCTCACAGAGCATAGAGATGTCCTGAGATATTAAGTGTAACTTTGCAATTAGAGGAAAGCTTTGGTTACTGTCCTATACTTCTGCAATGGACTCACATTATTATTTGCTCTTGGTCAGTTGGAAAGAGTTGAATTTAATAAAAGGCTATTATGTTAAATTGCTAATGACACTATAAAATACTTTAAATAGTAACCAATCCACCTAGTAATAAATTTACCCACCAAATCTGTTAACAGCCAAGTTTCTTATAATGCTTGGTGCTGCAGGGTGTTGAAAAGGAGCTGGTTCCAAAAGACCAAGGCTGAAGGTGTATTGGCACTTGAAAACCCAGGACACACATCCTAGCATATTTTCTAGGCACCAGTGTAAATTACCACAGCTTTTAGGAAGCCATATAGAAATGTGGTGGCCCGGTGAGTGCTGGAGGTGTGGCAGAAAGGATTGCAGGAACTAACCCGCAGGTACAGTGCAGCACCAGCCAGCGAGCCCCAAGCACGGAGGTGCAGACTGGCAGCAGGAGAGAAGGATTTCCACAGCAGCCCCTGCTCTGCAGAGTCATCCAGAAAGAGCAGTGGGCAAAAATGGCACCACACTGATCCTAGCAAAACACAAATTCTGGGCATTTCAGATTTAATTTGGTATTTCATAAATCATTTCAGGAGTGTTACAAATGCTAAAAAAGAAACAAAAACACGGCCTTCATTGTGGGATGGACAGCATGAACAACCACACTGCAAGTGTATGGTTTGTATCTGGTCAGACATTTTGAGCTGCTTGAAGGGCCTCCCTTTTAAACATTGAGTCAGAGGCAGACAGACAAGCTCACTGTGGTTAATCATTTCCTGCATGATTAATTTCCAAGCAAAAAAAGAGGAAGGAACAAACAACTGTAGAAATAAAACAGAATTTATAAATTTAAGGGGAAAACCCCCTGAAGTTGCCAATAAAAATGCTGATTGTTCCCCTATGCAAAAGGACTCAACTTCCAAATCAGTGTTGATTTGGTTCTTTCAAAACCCATTACTTTCTCCTAATGAAAGAAGGGAAATTTTTTTGCTTTAAAATCTGAATTTGAGGAAATTGGGCTACATTACCAAGTACTTTAGTAAGGTACCTCTCAAAACAAAAAGGATTGCTAACTCTAAACATATTACAGTGTAGTTGGACAATCACCTACAATCAGTTTTACATAGACCACAATATTTTTTCATTAATCATTTTTTTACAGAGTACTGAGCTATTACATTTTTTTGCCAAAAATAGTAACAGTGATGTCATGAAATTTGAGCCCCCCTGCTCCCACTTTCCCTGGCAGACCTGAGTCAGAGTCAGCCTACATGACCCACATTCCACCACCACATCCTCCCAAGGCCAGAGGGGCTGCCTGCACCAAGTGTCAGTCCAAGAGTGTGGCACAGTGTGAATGAGTGGATGCTGAAGGTGCTCCTCCCATGCAACACCATGCCAGTAAATCTCCCCTGAAAAAATAATGTGTTTTCCTCCTTCTCTTTTTATTAAAGTCTCTAAATATATAGAAATCTATAAATAAATATACAGATAGATGAGTTTAAGTCCCTGAAGAGTTCAACTAGGGTACCAAACCAAATTCAGTTGAGCATGAAGTTACTGGAAGATACTGAAGAAGAATTCCCTTATAGGGTGAAGAGAAAATATTTAGGGGACTCCCTGCCCTCAATCATTTGCACATGGAGGAGTGAAAAGCCTGTCTGGCACTCAAGTAATCTGATACAAGTTTCAGTTGAGACACTGGGGACTGCTGTATAACAAGGCTATACTAAGCAGAAGAGCCTGGATTTTCATTCTCCTAACTGGGATAAAACTTATGAAGCTGAGGAGCTCCAGGGGAACAAAGTGACATCTAAAATGTTTCTGTCAGTATTTTTGGATCCTTTAACACCAGTGATGGTCTTTCAAGAACAGTTTTTGGCTGAGAAGACAATCCTGCTGGTGCAGGGATTACAAGACTTTGGGGCCTGAGAGAGGACATTACAAGAGTGTGAGACTGTAAATTGTCCTATCCTGTCTGGAGGAAGCTGTGGTGGCCAAAGGAGGCACTAACTTTTCACCCTGAAAGCCATTTGCAGAGATCTGGACTGCCAAAAGAGAGACCAGCAGATGAGAAGTTACTCTGGATGTTGGAGACCCAGGGAAGTTCTGCTGCCAGAGAGAGGAAGCCTGCTTTATTGGGGACTTTTGGCATTTCAAGGAAACTCCGCAGTACCCAAAATGAGTGGTTTGAGTGTGACTTTCCACCACACTGAGAAATGCCACTCCCTACACAAAATTCCAGGGCAGAGGAGGTATACCAGTCAGTGATGGAGAGCTCTTGCCTAGACCCAGAGCCAAAGTCTCCTTTCTTTTCCTACAAGCTGCCATTGGAGGGGTGATGGATGTTAAGCTTTATTCACAGGCATATGTGAAAGTGGATGAGGTCTGTGTGGCCCTGAAATAGGATTTGGCGCAAGCTGAACAACACACAGGAGGATCTCTCATAGGGAAGTGCACCTTTCCCAAGTTGGCAGTGATTGGTGTGGGGAATGTAACACCATCCTGCTGCAGGCAGGGACCAAAAAGGGGAGAAGTCGAAGGCAAGAGCCTTAAGGGTCTCTAGCAGAAGTGCATGAGGTAGTTCCCAGGGAAAGAAACAGATGTCAAGCCAGTATCACAGTGAGTATTTTTCCTGCCCTACTTTGGCTGCAGAGAGAAGATATATTTTTTGTTTTGGACATAGCCTTTTCAATAAATTGCAGAGTTAGTTTAGCTCAGTTACACCATTGTATGTGAAAGGCGCAGGTGCTGGGGAGCTAGTGAGGACCAGTAAAGATAAATAACAAGAACAAACACAAGGCATGACTAGTTAGGAGAAAAAAAAGTGAGGATGCTGTCAGGTGCTTTCACATCTCTAGACATTATCCCAGTGCTCTGTCAAGCCTACAGCCTTTCCATCTTTCTCCTCACTCCTCATGCTCACTCCCTCATCCCAGAGCATTTAGCCAAGCGCAGTGATCCTCCAGTCAGCACGGTCTGCAGCTCACACTGGGCAATTCCCCAGGGACCTAAAACCCCTAAACACTTTGCCTCTACTTCCTGCACCACAGGAATATAGTAACAGAGTAATTGCATGTGCCAGTGACAAGTGAGTCAACAGACCCCGAGCCAGCCATGGCCACAGGTGCCGAGAGCAGTCACAGCCAGACGCACCTACGGTCCACAGCAAGCTGCATCCAGCAAACCTCATCTGTCAAACACAATCAGGAGTTATATGGAGAAAATCCAGTGTGCTGCATCCAGGGACAATCACAGCTAAGAAATAGGCTGCTAGAGTGACAGAATGTTGTTTTAATCCAAGTATTTTAAAAAGATTTTTTTTCAGTTAAATATTTTTCAAGATACGCAGAGGATGACAGACAATGGCTAACTTTGGAAGACTGCCTCTAGTAACTAATATAGTCCCTGTTTGGAAAAAACAGCTAAGCTTTTGGTCAGTTTAAGTATTTGGATGTTGACTTGAGAAAGGCTGATAATATAAGAGCAAACACACAACAGCAGAAAGTATCCGACTCACTGAAAACAGAAATTGCTTACATCTAATCCATACTCCTATCATTTCTTTCAGCCAATGTGCTCAGAGGAGTTGTACAAAACTATTCCTGTTTGTTCAGACAACAAGGGTCAGGTCACATTCCCCACTGTAGCAACCTGGTCCTGGGGAACAGGAGCTCAGCCCTGCAAAGGACACCTGGAGCAAAGCCCCTGCACCAGGCACCTCAGGAGGGAGTCTACACAGCCTTTATAAACAGGCACGTGTGTCATTCCTCAGCAGGAGGCCAGATCCAGCAGAAAGATCTAATTACTGGGCTGTATCCCAGTCCTTGGGACACAAGGACACAAGTTCAGACACTGCAACCTGTGACAGCTCCATCCCCATCCCCACTGATGCCCCCATACCAAAAAATGAAGAGCCCTTTGCCCAACCACTCTGCAGAAAGCTCTGGGGCAAAAGGCTTCATCCTCTCTCCCAGACAGAAGCGATGGTTAAGGACGAGCTGTTTGTGAGCTCTCCTTCAGCTGTCCAGAGCAGAGCTGCCTGCAACACCCCACCACCTACCACCACCACAGCCTTTGGTCAAGGTGAGTGTTGGAACCAACACACGAGGCTGCTACCCAGGCACACTGCCCCAGCACAGCCAAGGAGGACTCACACAGGCTGGAGGTGACCTTGGAAGGGACACTTGACTCCCAGTGCTCTGGAGAGGTCACAAGGACAACCTCTCCCCACAGGGACAACATACTTGTGGCAAAAAAGGACCTGCTATCTTCTCCAGTTTATTCCCTCATCTGTTCCTCCTTGTGAACATTTTGTGTTCACAAAATAGTGTTCCTAACACATAGCCCAGAGCTTCTCTGAAATGGGGCTGCTTTTTCCAGTGTCTCATCACTGTAGCAGTGATCACTCAATGGCATGTGGCTGCTCAGCATTGCACAGCTTTATCCCCAAAACCGTCTTAAACTTGAGGAGCTGTTGATAGGGTGAACAGCTAGTTCAGAAATTAGGGATTTCTGAGTATTGCCTCCAGATTATTCAGTCCTAAATCAGAGCAAAAATAATTGCACTCAAGAACGGGACTTTTCCCACCATCTTATGCTCTCAACGTGGCACCACTGATCTCTGACCAGACAGGGTCACTCCTGGCCTGGCAGTGGCTGGCAGCACACAGCGAGGGGCAGGAAGGACATTTCCCACAAGCCACACCTGGTGACCCAGAAGGGGAAAGGCAGGGCCTGGCCTTTGGAATCCCCAGCTTGCTACCATGGGAAAACAGCTTTTGTTTACAGGACCATACTCACCTTTTGCCTTTCCACCTATTGCTCCACTTTTATTTCTAGGTTGTTACACAAAGCAAACAAATGGTCAGAGCTGTAACATGACAGCAATTCTGTTATTCGAATCAAATTGACAGAAACCTGGAGCATTTTTTCCCTTCTATCCACTTTTTTGTAGCATAACAGGCCAAAAGTACCATAAATTAGTGCAAATGGAGGATTTTTTGGACATTTGAGCTTTTGTAACTTTCAGTACACACAGCAAAAAGTCAAGAAAGCAATCAAATATGGAGAGCAAACTCTGGGATTTTGCTGGTGGACTTCTGCTGCCCACAGCTGCTGACTGGTGTGCTACAGTCCTCTTCAGAGCAATAGTTCTAATGTGAGGGGCTTCTTTCTGCAAGTCCTGAGGCTGGGATGAAAAGAGCCAGTTTGGAGCTGCAGATTATGTCATGGGAGCTATGGGACACCCCACAACACATCCTCTCCATGCTCAGGGCACTAAATTAATAATGATGTGACCTGCACAACACCATTGCTGATGGTGCCTTCATTCATCTTTCTCTTATCAACAGGATGACACAAAGCTGCAGTCGAAAACATTTGACAATAATGGATACTTATAGAAAAGTATCAAGGATATCCCACACGGTCAGATTGTTTTATTTCTCAGTAGGTGTAGGTTTAGAATTCAATTAACTTCAGCATTTTTTAATATAAAGCATTTTCTTTACCACAATCAACTAAGTCTTACTAAACATGCAGTGAATTGTGGCTGGTCCACTAAAGGCAGCATCTATAAAATGATATTAAAATAGGAACTGCCTCTAAAGGGGAAATCTGAGGCATTTAAGGGCAAGAAATGTGGAATGAATTTAAAGCACCATTTTCCAATCCATGTTTCTTATAAATATTACAATATTCCTATGAGAATGTTGAAAAACTACAGTGCACAGAGATCAGCTCAGATTTCACATCAAAAGCCCAAACAAAAAGCTAAGTGGCCTGGGCAGTCATCAGGGAAAGACCAACTGCACAAGCAAGAGTGCATTAGAGTTTTTACAGCCCAGGTGTTGACATAAATTAGAGTAACTTGAATACCTGTTGTTAGAAGAGCAATCAAAGACTGATCTGCCTGGAGTGTGGGAATAACAAAACAAAAGCCAGCCTCAGATCTGTATAATGTAAGGGACCCTGCTCCACCACAGACAGTGCAGAAAACCCACCACCTGAAAGCCAGGTTATTGTCAATAAAAGCCTCAGTTAGTGCAGCAAGACCCATAAATCAGTTTTGTGAGAAACAGGCAACCAGGTCTGGTAGAGATTTTAATTAAAAAAAAAAAAATCCAATTTTCCATTCTTAAAGTTAATTTTGAATG
Organism: Polioptila caerulea; assembly: GCA_013397295.1. NCBI lineage: Eukaryota > Metazoa > Chordata > Aves > Passeriformes > Certhiidae > Polioptila > Polioptila caerulea. Next base: position 29,241 of record VYXF01012217.1, read on the forward strand.
ATTTGAGGCCGCAAAGTGGTGAGAAACCTCCACTAGACTGGATGGAGATGGAAAGCCTGAATTTATTCTCATTAGAGCTCATGGAAAGGCTCAGGCCAGTTTTCAGAGGAGACTGGATGAGACTCATTGTACCTTCTAACTTTGCTGAAGCAATTGAACTTTTTGAGATCAGACTTAGAGGTTAAGAGTGCATTCCATGAAGTCCCTTGATGTTTTCTCCTGTGGAGGCATTTGCACTGTAGCTTGGAGTTAGTCATTAAACCAGATCATTTGTGAGGCACCAAATCATATTTGCTCATAAGTAATGAATTTGAAAAGTGTCACAGTCAGCAAGCAAGGCTGGCACTGACTCCCACAACACCATCCTTTGCATCAGGAAGGCTGGTGGAGCAAGGACCACAGCCATAGTGTGCAGAGATGCCATACCTTGTGTTACAAACCTCTTGAAAAACTCCCCATAAGCTACCCTCTGTGCCCTGCTCACAAACCACAAACTGAACAGAAACTCACCCCCAACCATACCAACTGACTAGGTACTAAATGAGAACTCATTCTGCAGACGACTTGTATCCCCTGTGTTCACAAACCTCCTCTGACCTCCACTTTGAAAAGCTGTAAAACAGCATTTTGATCTGCCTTTAAAGGCTTATTTCAGTAAGGTGGCCAGGACAAGTTTAGTTCTTTGTAGCCTCTTCTGGGCTGCTACAAAACAGTTACTTTTTTTACAATTCACATTGCTTAAGGAATAAGTAAATGTTTGCAATAAAGGAATTAAATTCTCAGTTTACTCTGAGAACAGCTACAATATAAAATTCTCTCTTACAAATTTTACGTGATAGCTTACAGTAATAAATTAGTATCACTTTCAACCCCCCAAAATGCTGATAGACATGAAGCTGGGCAACGTGTGCTGGGCATCTGCACATGCAAAAGCTGGACAACAAAGCACCCACTTGCACAAACATCCAAAGAAACTCTCACTATCCATTCTTCCTTGGAAGGCTTGGAACAGAGCCTCTGCCCTCTGAGGTTTGGCCTGCTCTGTAGTTCATACTGTGTCTCGGAAAGCTTTCAGATGGGCTGCTATGGTTTCAGTAATTATTTTTAAAAGTTCTGGGCAATATAAAAACAAATCTCTGGAAGATACTTTAAAACCAGGATGGAAATAATAAAGGGGAGGGAAAAGAGGGGACAAAAAGTAATCTGAAGCAAAGAAAGGGTTTTCTTCAGCAAACAACCCCTTCCCAACCTCTGGGACTTCAATTGCCCCTTCTTCTCATTGGGGCCAATCTTAGCTCATCCCAAACTACTTAAGATACTGTGGCCAAAAGTTCATAATCTGTTCTAAATGATCTGCAAAACTTTAGAAATTGAATCTAAAGCAATTAAAAAAAAAACAAAAAACAACCAGAAGGTAAGTCAAGGATAAGAGATTAATTTTAATCTTAAATATCTTACCATACACATTTTGGTTTGAAAAACATCAATTTAAAAACAACAAAGAAAAGCAATAATATTACTGAAAAAACATTATTGCATGTGTGAAATTACATGATCACCTAATATCCTGGCAGTATTGGCAAATGATGCCTTGTTCTAATCCATATTAAAAACAAAGCCAAAATGTTATGTACCTGCACCACCCAATTATCTGCCTGGTTGGAATCCAGCAGTAAACTTCTCCTGCAACTTCAGAGATATAGACAGATGAAGCAATACATTACTGCTATTAAAAAATGTTCAATAAGACAACTCAAAAACTACCTTTAGATGGGTTGTACAAAACTGACAGACCAGATAATCATTAAGGAGCCATTAAGTAAAACAGAGTGAAGGTTGCCATTATCTCGGCATAGTTTGGTTCTTTGAATCATATATTAAAATCTACTAAATTTGACCATCATTTTCTCTCTTTTAAAAAACATTGATTTTATACTGATATTGCGTTGGAACTACAAGAGGAAAAGCTTAATTTTAAGAGTCTAACTTTTTCATTAAAAAAAAAAAAAATACCACCTGTCCTTAGCTGATAGGAACTGCTCTAGTCTCATTCCAGACCTAAGAAGTCTTCTTAGACTTAGAGGAAGATATGATCCAAAAGCAGCAATGAAAATCTGTATGATAAATGATGAGGGCTGCCAGTTGAAGTTCAAGGGCTAAAGCAGACTACCAGCAGGGATGATGAAGATTCATCTTTTCCTCTTGAGTACTGAAGAGCTGAATGCATCAAATGTCTTATTCTGAGCTGACCAGCACTTCCCTGCCTCCAACACCAGTTACTGGACAGAAAGAACTGCTACCTAATGGCAATGTGTATGGAAACCTGCAGAGGATCTCCTGCTCCAGACTCACTCCTTGGGAAGGGCAGCTCCAAAGCAAATTAGTGGCCTGCTGAGTGCCCTGCAGAAGGTCAGCTCCAGCCCAGGGGCTTTTGGAACCTGTGGACTGGTGTTTAGAGATATCCCCAGGCAAGGAGACTGACACCCTTGGGACTGCTCACTCAGACTCTCATCCACAGCTGAAACAGTGGAAGGACAAACCTGAAATTTTTCCTCCTCTGTTTGGATTTAGTCTGTCTCTTTGCAAAGCCATCAAAATCTAACCCACAGCACACTGAACACCACTCCATAGCTTATAGGAGAGACTTTAGCCTTCAGCATCTGAGTTTGTATGGGTGCAATCACCAGCAGCACTCATGTGCTGTTCCCATCACCAGCAATTTCCATTCGGTCCAATCTGGAAAACATCCTGAGTAATACAAAGATGAATTTTTCTGTTAAGTATTTCCAACACTGCCTTTTGGCAAGAAAAAAAATGTCAAAAGTCAGTTGGAAAAGAAAGGTACAGCTAAGAGACATTTCAATTATTTCATAAATAAGCTGCCAAAATGCAAAGAACAAAATCCAGGCAATACTAATATTCTTCATATTTATCTCATTATAACCCAAGCTGAGATCAAAGTATTGACCAACCACAATTACACTTTGTTTCATTTACTAGAACAGAGCTACAAAAAAAATTTTACTCACAATAGCTTTGTAAAGCCATTTTTACATAAATCCTTTCATCTGCTTTTGCAGCAGGACTTGATATTTATGCAATAGATATATTTATGAAATATAGGTGAGATAACATTGATTGGGAGGCTTCAGATTATACACCTGGGCCTTTAGCTGGATACTCAATGATATTGGGACCATGAAATTTGCACATATGCATCTGTGTACACAGCACACATCTGCAGCAGGTGATGCCAATTTAAACACCTACAGTAAGGGCACACAGTTAAGTTGTCTGTGACTAATCTAAGGTTTCATCATTCAGTTGGAAGCCCTATAAGGAAAGATAGCTTCTGAAGACTTCATTTATGAAACAGACTTCTCCACTTGTTTTGGCAAGTATCTAATAGATGGCAAGGTACCAGTTCTGTTTTTCATCAGTCTGTGGTTCCTTCAAACTCAAAGCAATTCTAATGTTATATGAAAGACAATTCAGGATTGTAAATTCCCTGATCTACCTGGAGAAGCACTAAAATTTGTGTGTGTTTAATAATGTGGGGTTTAGGTTTAAAAAAAAAAGAGAGAGAGAAAAACTATTTTTATCACTTGTCAAAGTCTGAGACGTGAAGAGATTTCTATCCTAATGTATTGACAGGGCACTGCTGATGTAGCACAGGGCTCTCTGACTGATGCTGACTGCCCCAATTATCCCCTGGTCCTGCGAGGGACACGGGCAAATTGCTGCTGCTCCAGCTAGGACTGGGAGGACACAGAGGCAGGCAAGCAAGAGAGCACACTGTCCTGCAAAGGGCTCTAGTTTAAAGCATGGCACAAATCAAACAAAAAGCATCCAAGGACAACAAACTGAAAACGCCCTTCTGCTTTCCTCCCCATCTCCAATTACAGAAGTTTTTACTCCAGTTTATTTCTCTCTGGAAACAACTTTTTACAGCTGCACATGGCAAGTACTTAGCTAGTAAGCAAAGAGGAGAAGCTGGAAAGAATGATTATTAATGGAGTCTGCCAAAAAAATAGTCAGGGCAAAGTCTTCCACAGCTCAGGACACAAACTAGTTGATCTCCCCCTGCACAAAGAGGAGGCATATCCTGGACTGTCTTCCTGAGAGGGAAAACAGCACAGCTGCATTGCCTACTGCAGCTACCCAGGCTGGAAACATACAGCACCCCTCCACTTAATACTTATGAGGCTGGCTCAGTCAACACAAAACAGAGCATTTCCCAAGTCAGGGTGAGTAAGAACCAAGAGGTTCCATTCAGATCTGCATTTAATTTTAAATATTTATATCTCTAACTGTTTCTATGACCTTCAACAACTAAATGTTTCTATGCAGCAAGTGTAGCCAAAGCAGTGTGCCATGTGGAGGGTATGGGTTTACCAGGGGGCTCAGGGCACTGTGAGGCCACATCTGGTGACTGCATGGGTCAGACCTGGGCAGATGCACCTGGCAAAGGAATACGCTGAGAGGGACAAATCCACAGCAGGCCTGAACTCAGTAGGAGCCACAAGCCACTGCCTGAGAGACAAGGTGCCCCATCCAGCTGCTCCAGGGTCAGCAGTGGCTCCTGGCTCTTGCCCGTGCTTTGGAAGCAGTGCCCAGGCAGCCCTGAGGCAGCCTGCCACACAGGCGGCACAGGAACTCACTGGGAACCCTCAACAGACCCAGGGAACAGCTGGGTTTGAGGTTATTGGCCTCCCTTCAAGATAGCAGGTCTAGCTGAGCTCCTGTTGGTATTTCAAATGCAGGTCTATTGCATGAAAGTAGTAATTTAGTGTAGTTCAAGCTAAAAAAAAAGTATGTATGACATACCACTGCCATGAAAACATACCCACAAAACCAAAAGCAGCCACATCCCATCGCTCACCACTTGCATTTCCGCTTTAGAACATTCAACAAAACCCCTTACTTCAGACAACTGCTGTAATTTGTGCTTGCTAGTGCCAGTCTACCAGCAGTTCAGAAGAGAAAACAAACTTGTCCCTGCAGGCTGCAGTGCTCAGTACAGGTGCCCTGAAATGGCAGGTATCAGAGGGTGGCAACCTATTTCCCCTTAAACTTATTTGTAATGAGAGTGGCTGTCACAGCTGTTGAACCCCAGCTAAAGTTATCATCACATCTGCTGAATCCTGTAAATGTGGCCGAAAGCCTGATCAAACTGGCTGAACGATTTGGTTAGCTTGCAGGAGTAAAACCAAACTTTATTTTAAGTAAATTTGGAGGCTAAATTTAGCATATGGCAGACTGACCTATAACTCCTAACATCTTTGCTTTCAAACCCAGAATTTGTAATTAGATAGAGTTAAGAGCCACTTCAAATCTGAGGCCACAAGCTTTCAGATAAAAAGCAATTTTTTTTCTAAACTCAGAGATCTGTAGTATCTGGATCAAACTCACAGCTGAAAGGAAGCTCTGTATTGGTTTTATCAGGTCATAAGACACTATTACTCTCATGAAGTCTACTTACTCTTAAACTGCAGCCCTGATGATGGGCAGTCCTCAAAAAATGATGGTGCAGGGATCATTGTTATTTTCCCACATCTGCCAAGGGACTAGTGAGCATGGGGCTGGGTCACAGGGAGTGCCAACCCAGGCACCACCACACCGAGAAAAAGCCCTGCTGCTGCACTGAGAGGGTACAGCAGCACCAGGGCTGCTGTGTGAGCAAAGCCTCAACTCTGCAGCCAAACACTTCCTCAGGAGAGCCTTGATCCACCCAAACTTGTGTTAGGGAACACCAGCAGATCAAGCTGGTTTTGTGCAGCCAGCGTGAATTCGAAGTTTGCCATTGGTACCAGACTTCTGAGATCTGTGATACAAATGAGAAGTGTTCTGGCTTCCCACAACTGCTCACCTGAGAAAGCAGCAGGGTCTGCCTTTTCAGGTCTCCCTCTCATGCCAGGAGCAGACCCGGTCATTACCCTGCCAGCTGCTAATAATAACTCAATACTTTCCCACAGTGCAGAGCATAATGCACTCATTTTATCTGTTTACTTCCAAGAGAAAGATCTCCTCAGGAAACTCAGAAACAGCATTTTCCATTCCCTCCCTGAAAACTGCAGTATGAAACATACTGTACTATCCATGTGGAAATGTTTATTGCCTTTAAAATAACTATGCAGCTTTCATTAATAACCAGAAAAATTCAAAGTCACTGTCAACAAGGAGACTGAAATACAGAACAACAGACAGCAGGGCTGGAAGAGGGCATCTACCCTTCCTTCCCCTGACTCACCATGGATTATATAATTCCTGGCAGTATTCATCTCTTTATTCTCTAAAAATCTCCACTGATGGAAAACCTGCAATATCCCTGTCATCTATCTTGTTATCCTAACAGCTAATGAAGTTCTTCCCAGTACTTTATTTCGACCTCTGTTTGCTGTGATCTCATTTACTATTTTTCATACTATTTATAAGCGATGCATAAAAGTATTTCTTCCTTTCTCCTTCACAGTTATTTGAAAACTGGTTCCATGTCTCTTTGAATTTCTCCTCTTTAGACTAAGCAATCATATCTCCTCCAGTCTTTCCTCACAGGTGGTATTTGTGCTGTGTGTCATCATTACTGCTGTTCCTGGGACCTTCCATGATCCCATATCATATGTGAAATGGGTGAGAGTGACACAATTACTGGGTCTTTATCTCAGTATTGCATTGTAAGTTTATAAATGTCAGTTAAAAAATATTCTTATTTTCCTTATCTTGCCTTCTTCAAGCAGGCCATCCCTTCCTACCCAAGCAGGTATGTTTGACTACTGACCACATATCTTTTTTGGTCGTGTGGAATAACCCTCCAAATAATAGTCTTTGCACCAACCCTCATCCAGCAGCAGTCCATCATGCCATAAGAGCTGTGGATCCACGAATGAAGTGAGACATTTGGCTGTTCCTGGAGCTAAGTCTTCTCTCTCACATCTCCCAAGCCTAGGACACAGATTTCTCCAGACTGTGGTTTCCAAAGCAAATGCACTGCTGAAATTACACCAAAGCATCAACCCACACGGACCAGCTATAGACTTAAACTAGAAGAAACCCTGAATGGTTTTGTGTTCATGTCCACAGAGAACCAAAATCCCAAATGACTCTGGGATCCTCCCAGCATCAGTTTCTACATGGCTCCCTAACCATAAGGAAGCCACAGTTGGAGCTTACAACACAGAGCATTTGAGATAGGAAATACTTGACCTGCTGGACTGCACCAGCTCTAGTACTCTGCAGCCTGTCTATAGCACATCTAATGGAGCCTCTGCTGCAACGAGAAGACAAATTACACCAAAAATTAAACTAAAAAATAATTAAACTAAAACGAAAAAAAAAGTAAACTCGCTGTTCTTTTTTACTAACCATGTGTTTCAGTGAACCTTTTCATACTATACCTGTTCATTAGCACCAAACTGTAAACATTGCAGTCTTCACTGCGCAGTTTTCAAGTGTAATGTCATCTGCTCTAAGTCAGGACAACTACAGATTTATTGTGCATGGTCATATCATACCTTAGGTCTCCTGACCTACTTGCCAAGCCTTAAATCCCTCCACTGTTAGCCTTGTACTACTGGAAGGGGAAAAAAGCCCAAAACCACTCAAACAGAAAATAACTCACTGCACGTGTTACAAGCTTATGGATTTGGCATAAAATCTGATGGGAGCTAAGGCACATAAATCTGACATTAGGAAAGGTGTGGCACATAAGAGCATGCCCATAAACTGGCACTGCCATTAATCCTGCCCTGGAGAAGAATGGCTCCTGTATTGTCACACTGCAACCCAAGACATGAGATGGCTCTGTGGCTTCCAACTCTTACGGGCCAGGAGTGACAAACAGCAGAGGCACTTTGGTGCTGCTGCTCACACCGTGACTCCCACCCACTGCCACCCCTCAGTGCAAACCCCACGGCCTCTGTACCTGGTCAGCAGCAGGAGATGCTTGCATAGAACAGGAGGTCTGGTCAAGTCAGTCCAGAATACACTTTCTGAAGCTAATCAAATGCAATAACATTTCCCAGGTTGCATAATCCTGCAAGGAAGAAAGGAAAAGCACAATTAATTGTGAACCCTTGGAGATCACAGAGCCTGAGTATATGTCCATCATGTATTTCCTTGCATAAGCAGAAATTCTGCATAAGAAAGTGGCAGTGTACTGTAAAGAAGAGCCCCCTCCTTCTAAAGAGGAATCAGAACAGGAAAACACACTGGCTGAGTTCTCCATATCACTCCCTGAGGTCAGAGGACCCAGTTTGTTCTCCAACAAATTTAAAACAATTTCTCTAACTTCAGCATAGCATACATTGTAAAAGCCAATATGGAAGGAAAACAGAAAGGCATAAAAAGCCATGGATGTGAAGGCAAGACTGAACAGAGTTATCCACTACAACAGCTGCTCCCCATAGGAGACATGGTTCAACAACTAGCTTTGTAATTAGGAGGTTTCTATAGTTTAGGCTAGAGAAAAACACATGCAAAAGCTGAAACAAACGTGTGGGGGGGAAGAAAAGGAGAGGCAGCAGCCTGGAAGATGTGACAGATGTGCTGCAAATAATGTGCCCACAAAAAATACACTTGACCATTGGATTAGATTACCATATTTAGTATGAGAACCAACAAAATAAAATCCTTAAAAATCCAGTAATTTAAAAATAAAATGTAAGAACAGTAGCCATTCAGCATTTTACAGATTTATTTCTATTTAGAAATCACTCCCAAGACCCCAGTTCCTCAGAGCCATGCAACCTTTGCAAATGCCATGTGGTAGAATGAAACCCACAAGGGGATTCTGCTCTAAACTCTGAAGCTGGCTGATGCAGTTCCGGTTTGCGTTTGCGGGTGTTGCACATCTTAACTCCCACCTTTTCACTTGCAGAGAGTAGAAAAACCCTGTGCTATGGATCCAAGTGCACAGTGGACACAAGTTCAACAATGCAATGCAGCCACTTACTCTTTGGGGAGTAAAACAGGCCAGTGATTAAGGTGACATTGAGTGGTTTATTCTATCTCTTTGCAGAATTAAAGTTGCTTTAATGATGCTTTCATCTAACTTTGAAGCTCCCTCAAATCAATAAACTTCTATATTAGCACTGCTGAAGGGAAAGAAACAAGCAAACAATTTTAAAAAAGCATACAGAAAAATGATTTTTTCTTCCATAGATCATATACACACAAACATATGTACACAGTCTCTCTTCCTTCTCAAGTGCAGCAGAAGAGTAGCCCTTTTTGCCTCAGCACAGAATTTGTTCCCATCTGGTTCCATTTTTTATTATTTTCTCTTTTTGGTTTCCTTCTCTCTCATTCCAATGCATATTTAATTCATTTTATTTAGTCTGTACTCTTTATTCCCTTTCCTCTTTTTGCAGATTTCCTTTTTAATTTGTTAGAGGAAGAAACATCCTTTCCCTGGTTTTCATAATAAAAGCTGCTGGAAAGGGCCCATTCAGAAATCCCCCCTCTTCAACAACTCTCCTGCTCTTTCAATCCTGGTTGCCTATGTTCCCTTCTGGCAGCAGAGTAGAAGTGTTGGGGTTTATTTATTTAGAAATGTGTATCAGTTTATTTCTTAATTCCATTTCAAATACCTGGCACAAGCCACTGCATGGAGGTTCAAATATATTATTTACGAGGTATTATATTTAGCTTAAAACAACTCCTAATCTATTTGAGATGAGCCGCTATAAGACAGGATTAGGCTGAAATGAAAATGTCTGCACTGGGATTTTACTAAATTGCTTTTAAATCACATTCCTATTTAAACAGTGCTCCAGTGAAGGCTATAAACCCTAATACATCAGAAAGGCTGATTTGGGGCAGAACTTTGGCTCTCTGAAAACTTGCTAGTTTCACAGAAGCAGAGGAGCCCAGCTAAGGCCAAAGCCTTCTCTGCGTATAAAGCGCCAAAGCTCGAAATATGAGAGTAAAGCTCTGCAAGCTGTTTAACTGCCCAGGAACAGGGCCCTGCTATTCCCAGCTTGCCAAGACCCTCCATGCCCTGCAGCAGGGCCAGGTGCAGCATCCAACTCCACGTGCAGGAGGTGGCAGCAGCATGGTCCGCAGCAAGCCACAGCCTTCATCTTACACCGATGTTTCTACACTGGCATCAGGATGAATGAATGCACTAGGTGGCACGAGGAGGGTGAAAGATCTGTGCAATTTAGTCTGGTTCCCTACAAGACCAGGGAAATATTTTTTTAAATATTTGTGAAGAAGTATGGGCAGCTTTAGGATTTCTTGCCTAATGCTCAAATCTCTGATTTTAATGCCTGGCATGGCCTTGTTACAGCACTGTCATCCCCAGCAGCTGCATTTCGTGCCACTACCCCTGCCCAAGCCCCTCTGCCTCACAAGCTGTGACCCTGGGCGAGCAGGGGGGGTCTCTGTGCAGAGCGAGCACCTTGGCCTCCAGCCACCACTGCTGGAGCTGGCTGGGGGGCCACCACCTCCTCTTACCCAGGCTACCCTAGCACCACACATAAACCCCCCACACTGGGATTTAGTCTTAGTTCAGATTCTGTGCACTTACTACTGTGTTATACATTTTATCATCCTGAAGGTTGTTTTCTTCGTAACTTTCACTCCAACTTAAGATTTGTATTTAATCACAATTGCCTCGTAATTTAAAAGTAACAAATCTATCTTTGTGCCAGAGTACAAAGCATACATCCCATTAAAGAGTCTCCCTCAGAGCTGCCAGATTCTCCAGCACCAATCTAGCTTCATTTCATTCCTGATGCAATGTGCTCCCATGTCAAAACCCTCCAGCACAGAAAAGTCATGATGCAATTTCTCAACAGAAATCACCAGGAATGAGAGAACACCTTAGCAAGAAACGGCGCCAGTAAAATCAAAGAGAAGAGCTACATACTTGGTACCACCAAAACAAACAAAATGAACTTTTCACTATAGTCAGCGATTTTAACCTCTACCTGGAAAAGTGCTTTCTGGTCTTAAAAAGGAACACACCTATTAAAAATCCAGATTTTTAACTTATTTTATAAAGGTCTTAACAAGACAGAGAAGATTTCATGCACATTTCTAACATGACTCAGGTCCACACTGCTGCTGTACTGCAAGGCAGCCTCCGAGCTTCGCACAAACCAAGCCAACCCACAGATGAGCTTCCTATTTTTGCCCTGTAGAGTTCTGCTCTGAAATCCCACACTGCTTACTACCTGCTACCACAACTGCCATACAGACCACTCCTAATCCACTGCTGCCAAAAATCAGTAAAAATACATGTGCAGAAGCCCTGTAGGAGAGCTAAAGAGATGTTTTAAGAGAACTAACCTGTGCTATTTGAATCCGTTGGAGGTCACCCGGTTCTGAACTTCCCCAGCAGCTCCAGTCTCGTTTCCTGTAGAGGAGCATGTGACACACACTTCCCCACCGCACCTTGCCAGACTCGCTATGTGCACGTTTGAACATCAGATGAAACAACTAACTGCCCCTCACAGCACATTAAAGACATTTCTGATCTAATGTTGAACCACTGACATTTCTGCATAGCCAGAAAGCCCTCTTCTACTGCCTTCTGAGTCACTCCATGATTCAATGGCCCTTTTTGTACTATATATTAATACCAAATGCTGAATGTGATTCTGCCACAGTATGCTCAGTGTCCCTCCCCCCTTCTTTTAAAGGGGAAACAAATGCAGTAGTGGAGAATGTAATTACACTGCAGGCGTGGGAAATTTCAGTTTAAGAGTATTTGTTTATCAAATGTTCAGAGTGGTAGTGAATTGATGAATTCAAACAAATGCAGTCATCAGCAATTTTCAGAAATACTTCCATTTGATACAGTAAACAGAAGTTTCAGTCCTATGAAAAGTAGTTTATATCTTCAAAAGAGTAGAGATTTTCTCAGTTGTAGCAGTGTGCATCCACATTTTGTTATTTAGCACTGGGCAAACAGGTCTGAACACACATCACAAAAGGAAGGACAGTAAAGTCTTGAGTTAGGGTACTATGTTTGCAGGACTAGTCGATAGCTGGTGCTTTATCAGAATTTATTTTTTAAAGACACATGAATTTTGGAAAGGCAATCTAACCCTAAGCGTGCCACCAGTGGAATACTGACACAGTCTGAAGATAAAGTTTGAAGATCACCACGCCACAGTAGAGGCAGAGTGGTCACACCAGAGTCAGCAAGGACATACTGCTCTGCTGGAAGATGTTCCTTGTGGAAAACACTAAACAATCATCAATCAAGCTAACGGAGGGCGTGAAGACAAATGTCACATTCCTTTAGAGAGCTGAAATAACAACAGACAGTGCCTGGGTGACTGATCAGCCTGGCAAGCTGAAAGCAGTGGGTTACAAACCCAGAGGGGTTCCCTTACAGACTGACTGCAAAGATCTGTGCTGGGACACAGATTTGCTTTTGCTGTACCAAAGTGTACACCTAAAATATACAGCTGTACCTAAATGTACAGCTAAATTTCACAGAATGTGAAAACCTTGAAGGCAGGAAGAGAGTAAACAGACAGTCATGCTGCAAATTTGGGATGCAAATCCTTCGGCAGCAACACTCATTCATGGCTGTCCTGCCTCCACCATTCAGTTCTCCCACTGCACTCCACAGCTGTCTCAAGTGTGTTGGCACAGTGGTCCCACAGCCTGTGCCATGGACCACACTGAAGAGCTGGTCTAGTGATCAAAAGCTTATTAAATTTTTTCCCCCCCTTTTCTCACTTTCTGGCAAAACCAGACAAGTGCTAGTAGGAAGCTGGCTCTGCCACTACCCAGGCTGTCACACAAAACCATGGCTACAGGGAGAGACCCAGAGCAAGCCAATCAGAGCTGCTTCTTTGCCCATGGGTAGATGAATTCTATGCAATTTCTACATAAATTAAGAGGTTTCCACTAAAATGTCATCTTTATAATTAAACTATGCCAGATGAAGACATCAATGTTGTGAGCAGCCTCCTGGTGACCACCAGCCAGGGATTACATTCCCATCTGCTGCCTCAGGGCTGCTTCTTACCACTGCTCACTAGTTCATTACAATCAAATGAGCTAAACTATTTTATCAGCGGGTTAAAATAATTGGAAGTGGAGTAACAATGGTTTTGAGAATCTCTTCTATCCACAGAGATATGAGTAGTGACCTCTGGCAAAGAGGCAGCAACAACAGGATTTACAGAGCAGCAGCTAAGTGTTAAACAAATTACCCCCAGCTAATAAAAGATGCAAGTATTTTATGCGTAAATACACATAGGACACCCATGCAAAAGGAAACACATGCATGACTGAAAAACCCCTGACAAACCAGCCCATAAAATGGGTGCTTTTGCATGAGACTGACACACACACTCTTCCTGCGCATGCACCTCTGAGCTCCTGCAGCTGTAGTAGGGAAGCATGTGCAAGCACATGTCTGCAGATGCACCTGCTCTGTCCCCACTGAAGGTTTTGGGCCAAATGGCCAAGGTATTATTTACACTGGAAGACACTTGAGAGCACTGTGGGGCTCACGCAGCTTAAGCGTTTTCCCCTCGGTGAGCGTGCAGAGACATGATACGCCGGACTGCGAGCTTCAGAGGCGCTGAGGGGAAGTTGAAGAGTTCAGGAAGTGGCCATGCTTGCTCTCAGCACACTGCCTCTTTGTCCTCACCCAGCTGCTCCCCCAGGAGCTCGCAGACAGCCTGGATCCCTCACAAGAGATGGGTTATTTCTCTCTATTTTAAGAAGGGGCTACATTTACAAAGTCACTTTTAAAGTGTCAACCTCTCTGTGAGGATCTAGTCACACATAATGGACTGTGCCAGAGCTGTGCTGGTGGGGCAAACATACTTTTATATCCCCCCCAGACATTTGGGGTTGTTCAAGATGGGAGGAATTTGCTCACCCAGCAGGTAACTCGCAGCAGCCTTGCAGCCACTTTTAATCCACGCCCAAAGAAAACAGCCTCCCAGGGTGCTGCCCCAGCCACGCTCAGAGCGCTGCGTGGCCTTCGGCGGGGCCATGGAGAGGCACTGCAGGGACAGCACGGGCAGCTGTGGGAGCCCGGGGCACAGAGCCCTCTGCCCACAGAGCCCTGCACAGCGGGGTCTGCTCAGTCTCCACTGACACCAGAGCGTTTGGCAGCTCTCACTGAGGACCACTACGACTAGAAGGGAAACATCTGACGCCCGATAAATGCCGTCCCCTGTAAACAAATCATTTATTTCTCCATCCTTGTCACAGATGAGGAATCTGGTGGCTGGCACCTTTCAGAGGAGCAAAGCTCCAACAGGGATTTTTGGCAGTCATCTTGTGTAAGCCAACCACTTGCACGCAACTAATGCTATGTCTCACCTAACATATAAATATATATATATGTACACAATATATGTACACACAGGACAAAAGCATCTCTTTAGCTTCTGAGTGAAAAGCATACCTGAAGCTCTCTTTTCTATACACCCGGGTACTTACTGGAGACATGTGTTAGTAACCTTGCAGATGACACAAGTTTTTAAAGCCATAAATTGACTTCCCCTCACTTGCCATGAGATCAAACAGTGTTTGATTTACGAATAAAGGACCACCCCAGCAGCAATAACAAGCTGCACAGTGGCCTGACAGATAAGCTACAGAAGGATGTTAACAGACACTGATGTAAAGCTATTTACACAAATTATTTGCTTGTCCTGTGCTATGGGGATGAGAATGCAATCAGGGGCTCTGAGGGTTTTGGTTTAGATTAGAAACTTGCACTGTCCACACATCTGAGTATACTGGACATGATGATCCAGACTAACAGAGCATGCTGGAACCCAGCATTCAAAACCAACACATACTATTTGCCTTATGAAAATGGGCCCTATTTATTCACTATATTTATTCACCCCATTTACCAGTATGGCTATGACACACAGACAGAACAGTGGATATGGTGGGGACTGTTTTCCATCTGGAACCTGTCACCAGCAAATTTGAGCAATTAACATCTCAGTGCTCGGGCAAAACAATCTGTACTACCCCAACTTTGAGCAGGCACAACACAGGCGAGTGCAAGAGTCAACCATCGTGTGGAAGCACAAATAAACCAACCAAGCCCAGATCTGACAGCCAAATCACCAGAGCCAAGCACTAATACAGAGGTGTTCAAACTTCAAAGCAGAAGCACAGTCTGCAAGAGTTTGTTGAAAGAATTACAACCAGAAACTGGGACTTCTCAGTAGCATATAAACCCTGCTGTTTCCATTTCCTCTTTCTCATTATCAGCACAGACGGGGGCTGGAGATTAGTAAACAGTGGGTGTTTGGGGTGAATTAGAGCATGTGTGATGTAGAGCTAGGTATCCTGGTGGCACTCGTGTGACTTCAGAGAGGTGTAAATATTTAATGCTGCCCACTACATTTCCCCAAAATGATGAAATATTAACACATTCCTTATGGATGGGGGGAGAATCATACCAGATAAAACAGGGAATCTGTTTTGTCCCTCATCCAGGATGTGAACAAAATCTGATTATCAAAAATGTTCTGGCAGATTACCACTCTCTAGTCATGTCTATGTGAAAAATGAAGAGTTTTTGCACAGTTACAGTCCTGTCTGAAAACAATGAACCCCCCCTCCCAAACTCAACAAATTCTGGGCCAAAGTCCCTTACACACCTATGTGCATATGAGATTACATTTTTAGCTATCACCCCTGGGTTTAGCCACAGGCTGTCCTTTCAGAGGACAGCCACATAAACAGAAGTCATTCCTAAGAAAATGTACTTTTGCCTAGAAATGCCGATGCATTTCTTGACAAGCAAAAACTGCTGAACTGACAAACTTTGCTTTCTAAGTTACTTGTCCTCCCTGCTCCTTTAACATAAACTCCTGAAGAAGAGTTCTGCAGTGCATATATATTCTTTATATATATATATATAATTAGATATATTTCTAAAGTGAGAACTCCATTTGTGTGGAAGTCCCTTCATATCCTTGTAGATATTTTTAATTGCCTTAGTATGTCCTCAGGAACCAAAACAGAAGTTATATTAAAAGTAAGAGTGCTGGTTGTAAAAAATACTTATCTTCACACAAAACCTGATTTCTTAGTTTGTAGGTTTTTAATATAATAAGCTTGGGACACAATCTCTTCTACCCTGTCAAAGAATATAGACTTACTCAGCAGGTCAACCAAGAGAGAAACAATCCATACTATCTTTCCAAAGGGTATTTTTAACACTCTTTAGCCTAGCTAAATAAAAATCTGCCTAGCTGTTTTTCTAAAGCAGTGTTTGCTATACTTTTCCAATTGCATGCCTAGGCTTCAAGTACCTTTTCTCAATACATAAGCATTGCTATGATGTCAAAGTTAAAATATATTTATTACTGAGCAACTTGTCTTTAGCTATCCATATGAATCAGAAAGCTTTCAAAGTATTCAACTGAATATTTGATGACAAATTTTTATATACTTGGTTATTTCAGCAGAAAATATCAACCAGTTTTAAAAGATCATACTTGAATCCAAGTAATATTTTATATTCAAACTTCCCATCAACATTTTTGTACATATATACATGGATACACAGATGTACATGCAAATAAAGCTGGATAAATCTACACCTTAGAAATCATGATCTACCAGAACATCAGACATTTTAAAGCCACACAAACAATATTCATTGATAAGAGCAATTTTTCATCTGACACAGGCCATACAATTTCAAGCTGTTACTGATGCTTAGTTTATTTCCCCTTTACACTCTGAATCTCCTAGTCAAAGCTCATACCCTCTTAATTTTATTTTTTTT
Organism: Polioptila caerulea; assembly: GCA_013397295.1. Taxonomy (NCBI): domain Eukaryota; kingdom Metazoa; phylum Chordata; class Aves; order Passeriformes; family Certhiidae; genus Polioptila; species Polioptila caerulea. Next base: position 45,982 of record VYXF01012217.1, read on the forward strand.
TTTTAAGGGGAAGCATGTCTCAATCTTTGGGAACTTTAGTCCACTTCTTGCATTCTTCCCATGGGTGGTATATTCCACATCAGGAATAACTGGATGCCAAATATAGCCACAGATGGGAGTCTATGCATAGTTGCTGGGTAATTATAAAATAGAAGCAGCTTCTCTGCTGTGTAACAGATGAGATTTTATTCTTTGCTTAGCTACAAGTGCCAGCAATTCCATACTGATTTGAACTATATCCAAGTAAGGTGAGCAAGATCAGGTCATGCACATGATCAGACATTGTATTCATTGATATTTATTGACAAATACATTCTCCCCCCAAAAAAACAGGAGGCTCAGTATATGAATACGTATATGCACTGCATATCACATTATCATTTAATTATCTGTGCAATTACTATAAATTAGGAGAGTTTGCCACAATGATTTCAGAGAGCAGTAGTTGAAAAAGTGACAGAGAATTGCAGAGGCCATGAAAAGCATCCAGAAAACAGCCTTGGAGACTAACATTCTCTGTTTCCTTAGACAGTGAAAAAAACTCAGCCCTGCTGTGAAATCCTGCCTCTCACCCACAAGTGAGGGGTAGGCACATGAAGCAAGACTGCTCACACCACTATGCTCACTGCTGGCCCTGGCCTGAAAGGATCACTCATTAGCCATGAGGGAACAGCCTCAATCCTTACTGACAATCTGACTACTTCATGAAGGCTTTCAGCAGAGAAGCCAAGCAATGCCATTTGGAGCAGGAACTTTTGTCTTGCAGGCCTGGGGTTACCAACTCATTGCATGCAGACTATGCCTAATCTGACAGAAAGCAATGTTTAGTCACAGCTCACCTGGCTTAGAGAGTAAACTGCTGATCAAGAAATAAAACACCTTGTATTGCCATTCATCAAAACCTAGTTTCATCAACTGCTGAAACTGAGTCAGTTATCAGGAGCCTGCACTCACAAGACAGATCAGCACCTCTACCTCAAAAGGGTATGTGAATATCCTATTGTTCCCATAGCCAGACAAATAAAAGGAGCTGGACTTCTGATGCAAATTCCCATAACACACCTGGGATAGCCTAAATATGAAGGTTAAGCTTGAAAGCAGAGGCAGCAGTATGATATTCTGGCTCAAAACAGCTTGGCACCTGGTCTCCCTCATGAGCAGGAGTTCAACACACAGCTATAAGTGAACATGCAATCATCTGTCTGCATCCCCCTCTACATGTGTTTTGATACTTCTATCCTCTCCCACTAGCAAAAGGCCAAACATACAGTAGAGAACTGAAAAATTAAATTTACAGCTAAGTTTATGGCTTACGGCTCCAAGGGCATTACCTAAGCTCAACAGAAACCTCAGACTGTAGTTTGAAGCATGGCTGTCTGAAAGAGTGCTAATAAAAGAGCAGGAATGCCTTACAGCCCAATTTCTAGACTATTCAGCAAAGCTGGCTGGCTCTCCCAAAAGGCTGTACCACAGCAGTGACCTAAGAGAATAGCACAGAGAAAAGCAGCAAAGACCTCCTAAAAGCCCTCCTGCTTGGTCTGAAAACTTAGAGCTGCCCCAAAGTAAGTGGGACACTACAGCACGGGTCCCTTGGGTTGGAAAAATTAGTCACGGGCATTTTGGTAGAGCCCAATGGTTCCAGCTGGTCTGTGGGCCAAGTCCCAGCAGACCCAGCACAGTTCCTCACGGAGGATGAATTGTGAGCTGATACTCCTGGCTCTCTCTCAGCAACGCCTCAAAGCATCCCCACGCACTGCAGGAGTCTAAAGGTGTTTCTTCACCTGTTCCCTGTCACTATAAGCTGCCAGCAGGGGCTCGGCTGCACCAGCTGTGATACAGGCTGTATACACCTACTTGATGTTCCTTGATGTTACTAGTTTGGATTTAAGTGAACTTCATGACATATTTAACTTCAGGCTTTTTGCGGGTAAATGGGACAAGGACTATTCTCTCAACCTCAAATGCCAAAGCTAGCACTTTGCATCACTTGGGGAAATTTGGATTTTGAAGACCCTTGGCTGTCCCAAAGGCTATTTCCATAATGATACCCTTAAGAACGATTTAAAAATTCTTTTACACTTGTCCTATAACAGACATTATTCCCTAGCGTCAGGGTCTGAAATCCTGATCCAATGCATTTTAGAGGAAATGACAGTGAGACCAGGGGTCACATGCTCCATTGAGAAATGAAGAAACCAAAACCTGCCCATGCCAGACTTAATACAGAAACTTCAACTGCAATTTTTGACAATGTCACTTGACTGAACTCAGGTTTATGCACCAAACAAGTCTGCAGATAATCTGGGCTTTTTCCTCCCCAGCACAATCATGTAACAGCGACCTTGCAAAACTTTAAAGCAAAGATGTCAAAGGTACTGGGGCTTTAGAGCAGAAGAAGGAGTCATCCTACCTTCAGAATGGTGATTTCCAAAAATAACCAGCAGTGTCTACCAGACAAGAGAGGGAGTAACTCCAGAAGCCCAAGAGAAAACAGCTTGGAGGAAAGTCCTGGAAAATGCTGCCCTGACCTTGTCTGGAGCAATCCTGCTCCACTGGTGTCATCTCAGCACTGATCTTCCACAGCAGCCACACATCAAGGGTAGGACTGGGCCCAGGTTACACCTATCAACACTTCTGCTAGTTCAGAGTGATTTTTTTGTGGATCTTTGTTCTCACTTCCTAGGGCATAAAGCCTTGCCTCATTAAGAAACTGTCATTAAGAAATGGCAGTGGGACATTTCTTTATTTTTCTAAAGGGAAAAATGTGAAAATACAGTTTTGGGTTGTTTTGAGGGGTTTTTTTAAACTTACCCTTCTTGCAAGTTTTTCCATTATATTTTCATTTGCTTCCGTCCATATCTCACAGTGGATGGCCTGGAGCAAAGGCCTTGGAAGCTTGTAAATGCTGTGGTATTAGATATCATGTGGTATCATTACTGTGGTTTCTTTAGTGCCTCCTCAGTCTGGTCAATTAGTGAGTGGATGGTGAACAAACATTTTTTGAGAAGTACAAAAGCTTTCAAATAAAAAAGAGCAGTCATAAACCATTCTTACTATAAACTCCATTTTTCCTCCTAAGAGGAAACTTTCTTGGGGAACTTCAAGTAACACAAAACAGAAGACAACAATGACAATTCTTCCCCTTGGAAACACAAAATCCCTCAGTGTTCTCATTTAAGTACTGCACATGATGACATCCAACTGGGTTTTACCCTGCAATTCACTCGCATTATCAGGGATGTTCTGCTAAACAACTGGCACATTTTAGATGAATAAAGAGGGAACTTGTCCAGTCATCTCAAGCTGTTTGTCAGTTATGGAAGACTTCATTTTCTAGTTCCCTATAGCAGCCCAAGTTAATTTGTCTTCCTCTCAATAACAGCCAGCATGCACACATTTTTCAAGGATGCACAAGTGAAAAAAAAAGGAAAAGCTATAATAAAACTTGGAGATACTGATCCTGCAGAGAGCTGCTCGGAAAAGGATAACCATTAAATGAGAAAATAAATATTGCTCTAGTTCCACCTAAGGGTACAAGTAAGTGTAAGTATGCAGCAACTCCTCAGAGGAAGATGTTTCACTTTGAAAAGCATTATCTGGTTTAGTTTTAATTTCAAATGAGATAAGAACGTGAGTTGTTCATTTATACCCAAGAAATACTGGTTGATTCCATTAAGAATAATCTATTTCAAGTAAATTGTGCCATTAAGTAATTATTTTGTCCCTAAGTCACCTATTAGGATCAAATGAGGAATTTTTATTTGAAAATACAGTAGGAAATTCCAAGTCATAATTATTTATGGTTTGTTTCTGCCTAGTATTAAAACAAAGGTTTGGGGCTGCCTGCTGCCATTTGAGAGCTTCAGATTCCAAGATGCCATCAGGACTATTGACTGGAAAAGCTGTACTTTTAAGGAATACCTTTTTCTGTTTCAAAGAAGCAATGGTCTGGAATGGTTCAAAATGTAACCTGCAGGCATAAACAATAATATACTGGTAGGTGCTGCCTGTGTGCCTCAGTTGAATGGCATTCTCTCTAAAACTGAAATCATCACACATGGATACCACCACATTGCTATCCTCTGATTTTTCATTTCATCCCATTGGAATAGAAAATGTATTCTACAGGGCAGTGCTCAAATGCATTCCTATCTCAGGGGTCTTAAAATCAAAGACAAGGCATACAATCATATGAAATACACAAAGGAGCATCTCACCAAATAGAGATCCATACAAAGACACCACTACATTGAGTCAAGCAAGCTCACTTAGGGGCAAGTGGCTTCTTTACTTACAACATACACAACACAGAGCCTTTATGGTTTACATTTAGTATTTCCTTTGAAAAACTGTCTTCAATAACTTCAAATGTGAATGTAACAGTGAAAAATCTCTATTTTGCATTTCTATGCCAGAAAAACAGTTTTGGGAATGTGTTAGGCAAAGTAGGTCAGTGCTGGGTGAGTAGGACATGAGGGCAATGACTGATGTGATGGCCATGGGAGGACTGATGAGTTGGAGTAAATTGAAGATAGGACTGTAGAGCTCAGTACTACATGGTTGACGCTGTCCATGTTTGCCAAACTGCAAATTAAATTGAACCAAAAGAGCATCAAAGTATAGCACTCTTTAATTATTAGCTGAGGAATCTTTCCTCAGGTGGGAGGTGAGAGGGGGAATAAGCAATCCTCCCTTCTCCCCACCACCACATACTTTTTGTCCTCCACATCTTTCTGCTCAGCAGGTACCTAGCTGGTGCTAGTTACAAACAGGTACCATCCTGCTCAAACTACTCAGAAGGGAAGCTTCCTGATTCACTTGCAGCTCTGGAGTGCTATTTCAACTGGAGCTGCAATCTGCCTCCAAGCACCTACAGCCTTCCCCAGGGACCAAGGCAATCTGAGGGCAGCTAAAGGTCCCACCATTTTCAGAGCCTGTGGGTGAGGTGAGCTAATGAAGCACTGCCTATTGCTCCCAGAAAAAACAGCAGAGAAACCACTTATCTGGGGAAATACCCTCACTTAACTGTGCATATCACAGCTTTAAAAATGGCAGGGAAAAAAGGGGAGGGAAAGGAAAAAAGAGAAAAAATAGAAGGGTTAAGGGAAAAAAGGGGACTTAGTCAAACTCCTCTTGCAGTCTTGAAAGATGGGACTGGGTTTAGCTCTGGGCCACCAGGTGCATGGATTGGTCTAGAGGGACACTATCTGCTGAAACTCATTTTATCTTTCTAATTTCCAAGAACAAGTATTTTAAGGATCATATTTTGGTAACACTGTACTCACCCTTTCAGAGTCTGTCTTGCCTGTGGAGATCTTTAAACCAGCAAAAGAAAAGATGAAAAAAAGCCCCTGAAAACAAAGCCAGAGTCTGGATCAGAAAATCCATTACATATTCTAGGACTCAAAAGTCAGAACCACAGTAGATTAAGTTCTCTGTAACGTCAGGTTCAGTTTGAAGACACAGACCCTGCTAACCAAACCCTGCCATGTGCTGAGCCAGTATCCACACCTGGGGGCAGAGGCTGGACCTGCCAGCCTCGGGCTGCCGCTGCCAACACACTCACATGTGCTCTGCAGCCACCTCCAGTGCCAAGACAGTGCGGGCTCTCAGCTCTGCACGTGTAAAGATGCCTTTTCCAACACTTAAAAGAGACTGTTGTATTCAGCCATACCACTGAGCATGGCTAATCTGGGATACATTTGTGAGCACTCACACTTGTCTCGCTTCCACGGCAGCCAGGCATAGCACCCATACCCATCTTCCAAGCAAAGCTGCCCAGACAAATCAGGTTTATGTAGCTGGCAGGCTCAGCTGTTCCAGGGCATTACTCTGACACAGCTCTCTTCACAGAACACCAAGGCACATGTCTAATTCGACAGCAGGTTGTGGCAACAATAAAAGAATGCATTATCCTCTCTGATTTCTATGACTTAAAGAATTTCCCAACTTGCCGTGCTTGCTGATGCCCTCTTAAAATTTAGGGATTTGTGTCAACTGAGCTACAAAACTGATCTGTTGTTGTGGAGAATAAGCAATGGATAGATCTACAAAATGATGCAAGGCTCCACTGACTTTTAGTTATGCTTATGCAACTCCACAGTTCCACAGCTGCTAATACTTAGCAGATGACCTGCGTAAGTGCTAGACAAAAAAAAAAAAAAAAAGAGAATTCTACTTCATCACTTGAAAAACAAGCTACCAAAACAAGAGTAATGATTTTTTTTTCATCTGACATGATTTTCTTTTTCTCCTCTGAACAGAATTCAGCAAAAACGCAGCATAACGAATTCAGCATAACTTAAAACTGAAGATCTGAATGGTGCCTTGTTCGTAGCATTTGGATTTGGAACACAGATGCAGTTAACTCACAGCTTAACTCCTTCCATGATACTCTCTCAAATGCTGTTCTGTGTTCTTCTTAGCTTCCAGATTTTGAAAAGTTTTCAAGTGATTTTTCTTTTTTAAATAGAGACTCAAACTTGGATTCAGTGTACAGCTTCATCTGCTATTCTCTGCTCTTAAAATACACGAGATTAATTGTTGTGCAACTAACTGGGAATAACATCACTTTGTAAAAATTTCCTTTGCAGCTCTTGTCTTTATTTCCCCAAATTCTTTTCCAGATAAAATTTTCTAGGTTTCTGAAAAAGTCAATGCACCACATTTGTCTTTAGTACTAGAACTCCCTATGAACATGACAGATAAGGCAAAAAAATAACAATAAAAAAGGAATATGATATCTCTCAGCAAGTTAAGTGTAGTCTCTGTTGCCAAGTGATCTGAAAATAGTCGAGTAGGGAAAGGAGGGGGTTTTATGTGAGAAGACAAAATCTTTTAGCTACTAAGGCACTAGTCTGCCAGCCAGGAGATTTATGACCCTCTCCCAACACTATTACTGACCTGCTGCTATGAGACTTTGGGCAAAATTACCTCCTTTATGCTATGCTTCTCTATATAATTCAATTTTTGAAGTCTTTATTCAGAATTCTCAAGGCCACTTTCAGGTATTTTAAGACTACATTTATTCCCACTGGTTTTGGGGACAGACAAAGGCAGCCATGCTCCCCCTGTAAAGCAAAAACATGGCATACCACCAGCTGGAAGCAACTGCTGGATCTCATCTAGCTCAGAGCAGGGCTAACCTGGCTTCAAGCAGATTGCTCAGGCCTTATCCAGTTTTTTGACCATCTCCAAGAACAGACTTCTCAATCCCTCTGGACAACTAGTTTCAGTGGTTTGCTCCCCTCACCACTAAGGACCTTACTGGAAATTTTCATAGGAAGCAGGACACTGTGCCAAGGAATGCAATTTCTGTTTAGGGCTCACTTCTGGCTCTGTTAAGTCAGGGCCCAGAAAAATACAGAGAAGCCAGCTCCACACTGCCTGCTCTTCATGACAAGAGGATTTCAGCACTCAAAATATTACAGAGAGGGAAGAAGAGGGAATCACCCCTTTTCCTGAACTTATCATAGGAGAAACACGCAGAAGCTATTTTGGGCTCACTGAAGCTGCTAAGAGCATGTATTTTAACATCTGTACTACTTCCTGTTAAAGAATATCCTGTAGTTTCCTCATCAGGAGCTATGTGCTCAAGCTTAGCACAAACAGAAAGAGGGCTCTCATGAAAGCATGCTTGGGCAAACAGGAGGGCCCTTCCAAGGGCTTTATCCCAAGAAGGAAATGGTGGGAGCTACATACATACACACACTGAGGAGATTAAAGATGAGGGGTGCCACAAGGACACATTAAAACTTAGAAACTTCTGCTTCTACAGCATTAGTAGTTTAAGGAATTACAAAACTATACGTTTTAACTCCAAAGCACACTTAGGTGTAATTGGATGCAAATGAAGAACACTAATGAAGTTATGGCTGAGTTAAGTGTTACAAAACAGACTCTCAAGCTACTCCTTGTACTTCCCGTTTATCTCCTTCCAGGAATTAGGAAAAACTTTGTATTCTGAACTCCTTTGATCTCTCTGATTTAGACGAAACTGCTCCCCTGCCACTTGCGTCTCCAGCCTTAGAGACACTCTTGACTGATCTTTGTGAACTGTGTTGGATGAGGCCCAAGGACAGCTGCACTCACAGACTTGCGTGCCTACAAGGATGAAGAGCAACTCCAGTACCTTTCAGGGCCTTGATGTTCAGGGTTATTGACAATGAAAAAGATAAACCTTTTACTCTTCACATTTCACTCTCAGCTCAGCAGCAGTGACACAGTCCCCAGAGAAGATCACAAAGGAATACTAACATGGTAAGCAGTTTGTTACTTCTCCCCCTCTTCAGATACCCAGACATATGCACACCCGTACCTGGTGCTTCCTGAGAGCACTATGCCATCATACTGGTCACCACAAGCACACAAATTACTTTAATGAAGCCTTGTACTAAAGCATTATTATAGACATCTTTATTGCATTTACTTTTTAATAATGCCTTTTCTGGGCTATTTGCCAACTAACAGTTCAGCAGTTATTATTCAATAACAGGTTTTCACATAGCTCTTTGAAGTAAGGAGCTAAACAAGTAGGTGTTAACTGCACACAGGACAGACAGCTGCCTTGAAGATTTGTGGCTACTTACAGTATTCACCTCTTCAGTACTACCAAAATCTGTTCTAAAAAAATCCAAAATCCCAGAATTTAATTATCTCCCCATATACTGGGTCTCCACACCCCTATTCAAATACAGCTAGCACCACGGATTTTGAACCAAGACAGTAAACAGTCCCTCTTTATAACAGATCCCAAAGACCAAATGTTAGAGTGCACCAAAAAGGAAGAAAATGAGAAAGTGTTGGAGTCAAGAATAAGAGAAATCAGTAGAAAGAAGACAAAAGTATTTAATTAGATTTGAATTTTGATAACACTTCACTATTGTGAAGAAGCCATAATTAAGATATGTTTACCTTGGCAAAAGCATAAACTTTAAGGAAACCCATCCCTCTGCTGCATCATTATTTCATATGCTTTCTATACCCAAGTCCATTAGCCAGATGAAGAGTCAAGGTACTTTAAAGCACAGAACATTTTTTAAAGCTGCTGCATAAAGACAATTTACTAAATTGTACATATACACCATCAACAATATATATGGTCCAAAGGAAGCCTATGCCTTCCTGTCATGTCTCAAGTGTCAGACAACACTAACATACACTCTTCTCATCCCACCAAGCACATGAGTGTTTATACAAGCAGAGTAGAAAACTAAATAGCTGCTAGAACTTTATGCAGTGTAGGTAATGGAGACAAATACTTCAGCATGCTCCCTTTTCCAAGGGATTAGCACTGCTCATGATTCTCAGTGGCCTTTGTGGGGTCTGGAGGTCATCAGATGTAAGGGCCATGCCTGTTATCACAGGTGGGAAATTGCTCCTTCCATAGCCAGCACCTTTTCTTAGATGCACACTTCCAGCTCTGACTGTACTACACAAGTAAAAGCAGTGAAACCCTGCTGGGGTAGATAACCGAGTTCTCCATTAAAAAAACAAAAGGCTTTAGTGGCCTTGTAGCCATGTAGTCCTCAAAGACAGTACCTTACTACCCGATGCCATTCAGAAAGTAAACTAATCCTGGAGAAAGATAAAAGTGCAATTTCAGAAGAAATAGCAAGGCGGCAGCAGCAGTAATTAGGAGAGTTTCAACTGTTTAATTCCCAGTTGTTGGGGTGAGGGAATGTCAAAGCAGGATGCAGGGGAGAGTCAGCACAGGGCTGAGAGGGGACTTCCCTACAGAGTAGCTGGTCTCTCTTTTTCTCCTCACTCAGACTTCTGAGCTTTTCAGCACGACCCCACAAATAACTGGGAGAGGCTAAACCAGCTGCAGCATAGGCAGAGGAACAGGTGAGCAGCAATAAGAGAAGGCTGGGAGGGACAGGAGAAGAGGCAGGAATCCCTAAGCTGCCAAGGATAATGCACAGAGTAACCACAGCCTCCAGGCACAGCCCCCGTCCCAAAATGCCTGCACTCCAGTCAAGGCCAGCCACAGGAACTGGCGTGCCTCTTGCTTCACATTCCTCAGAAACTTGCCTTAACCAACTATGGAAATAATCATTTCATGTACAACATGGAGAACTACACATTTGACAGGCAGATGCTGAGGGCAACGTCCTGCTCAGCTTGAGGTCAGAGGATGCTGAAGAGCCTAGAAGAGCGAGGCAGAAAGATTCAAAATCCTTGAGAAATGAAAAGCAGTGCTTTCTGAAGGAACAAAAGTAGGGATTCAAGAGATACAATCTCATCATTTTAGGCTATTTGCTTTCGCTCTAGCTAAACACATCTTTAAATAACATTTGTACGTACATAAAGAGGTTTTCCTCTCCATTTGTAGCTTTCCTCTCCTCCCCCCGCCCCTCCCCAACCTCCCATACTCTCTTCCTGAATCTCCCTTTCTGCGTCTGTCCTCCCTCACGTGCTCCGGCTGGACAGAGGGCAGAAGTGTTCTGGAACAGCTGTGTTTCCTCCTCATCTGCTCCTTCCCCTCACAGCAGAGGGGAAAGTACATGCCAGCTTAGCTTGCCTCGTGCTTCATAGCACTTGAAAAAGTGCACAGTGAGAGCAGCACTGCCATGCCTCCCACCCTCACTGCAGGCAAGGCCCCCAAGCCGAGGCTCTCAGAGCACCTCTTCTTTTTTACATGGCCTGGGTCTGCACCATCCTCCCAAACTGGGCTTGGAAGTGCTAGCAGACAGAAGAAACAGAGGGAAAGGCTGACAGAAAGCTGAGAGCAGCTGCTTATTACAGCCCTGTCTTTGAGAACACACTTCAGGAGTTAAGGAGCAATTTAGAAGTACCTCATGGTGGGTTCCTGAACATGCACGCCTTGGTGCCAGAGACGAGTGCTGTTACCGCGTTTGTTTGAGAGAGGCCGCTCAAACAGGGTACATGGCAGCTGAGGAACACCTCCTCTCTGAGCAGGCACACACCCCTGCACTCCAGAAGGGTTCATTAGAAGATGAAACACAGCCATGAAGGCAGCAGAGGCAAACAAAGTGCAAGACAAGCTAAAACTTGGAAATTGGTTACTTGACGTTCCCTAAGTTGACTCCTTCCAAAAAGCCCCCAAGAGTCAGCTCAGAGGACAGAGACCTGCTTTGCTGACTTCCCCTTAAAGCCTAACTACACGGTCCACCTCAACATTCGCTGCAGATGAAAGCACTTGAGGGAGGCAGCTACACCAACATCTGCGTGTGACCAACAGAACGATGCCCGGCGTGGGTGTCACACGAGCAGGCAGCGGTGTGTGCCACGGCTCCAGCGTGAGCCACAGCCCCAGCGTGGCTCTCCCCACCCTGACATGCCAGCCAGGATTTCACAGCCGTGGCTGCACAGCAGCAGGGATGGACAGGGATGGCACCAGGCACCTCCCTGGCAGGAGCGGTCCGAGCTGCCAGCAGGGGCCGGGGGCTGCGCCCAGCGCCGGCCGCCACCGCGGGCACGCGCCCAACCCCGGGGAAGCGGGAATGCGAGGGGAAGCAGGGAGGGATCCCAGCCTGCCAGCACGGCTTCGGGAGGCAGGAGGAACGCGTCCAGCCCAAGACAGAGCAGTCTGGAAGAAAAGAGAGAAAGAGCAGACAGGCACGATGCGAGAGTCGGCTTCCGACCCTTGTACCCGCAGGGCGCTCGTCCCGCGGGGCCGGGGTGCCGAGCCGCCCCAGCGCGGCGGTGCTGGA